>JBAMNC010000210.1:0-306884 GCA_037902135.1 Cetoscarus ocellatus
GTCAGATTTGGCTTCAAAATGGACTTATAAGCCGTTTTCTCTCAGCTCAGAATTTGAAAAAACACTAAGGCTAACATATGACTTTTTTTCCATTTCGAACTCCAAAAAAAATATGCTGAAACATGACTTTTTGTGTGTCAAACAGGCCAAAAAACATGGTAGTACAGACGGTTTGGTCATACTTGGCTTCAAATGGACTTAAAAGCCGTTTTCTCTCAGCTCGGTAGTTGAAAAAACACTAAGGCTAACATATGACTTTTTTTCCATTTTGGACTCCGAAAAAAATATGCTCAAACATGACTTTTTGGATGTCAAACAGGCCAAAAAAACATGCTAGTGCAGACTGTTTGGTCATATTTGGCTTCAAAATGGACTTATAAGCTGTTTTCTCTCAGGTCAGAATGTGAAAAAACACTAAGGCTAACATATGACTTTTTTTCCATTTCGATCTCCGAAAAAAATATGCTCAAACATTACTTGTTGGATGTCAAACAGGCCAAAAAACATGATAGTGCAGACGGTTTGGTCATATTTGGCTTCAAAATGGACTTATAAGCCGTTTTCTCTCAGCTCAGAATTTGAAAAAACACTAAGGCTAACATATGACTTTTTTTCTGTTTCGGACTCAGAAAAACTATATGCTAAGACATGACTTTTTGGGTGTCAAACAGGCCAAAAACAATGCCAGCGCAGACGGTTTAGTCATATTTGGCTTCAAAATGGACTTATAAGACGTTTTCTCTCAGCTCAGTAGTTGAAAAAACACCAAGGCTAACATATGACTTATTTTCCATTTTGGTCTCCAAAAAAAAATATGCTGAAACTTGACTTTTTGGGTGTGAAACAGGCCAATAAACATGGTAGTGCAGACGGTTTGGTCATATTTGGCTTCAAAATGGACTCATAAGCTATTTTCTTTCAGCTCAGAATTTGAAAAAACACTAAGGCTAACATATGACTTTTTTTCCATTCGAACTCCGAAAAAAATATACTCAAATATGACTTTTTGGGTGTCAAAACAGCCAACAAACATGGTAGCGTGGACGTTTTTTTCATATTTGGCTTCAAAATGGACTTTTAAGCTGTTTTCTCTCAGCTCAGGATTTGAAAAACACTAAGGCTAACACATGACTTTTTTTTCCATTTTGGACGCCGATAAAAAAATATACTCAAACATGACTTGTTGGGTGTCAAAACGGCCAAAAAACATGCTAGTGCAGACAGTTTGGTCATATTTGGCTTCAAATTGGACTTATAAGCCGTTTTCTCTCAGCTCAGAATTTGAAAAAACACTAAGGCTAACATATGACTTTTTTTCCATTTCGACTCCAAAAAAAAATGTGCTCAAACATTACTTTTTGGGTGTTAAAACTGCCAACAAACATGGTAGCGTGGACGTTTTTTTCATATTTTGCTTCAAAATGGACTTATAAGCCGTTTTCTCTCAGCTCAGGATTTGAAAAAACACTAAGGCTAACATATGACTTTTTTTTCCATTTTGGACTCCGAAAAAAAATATGCTCACACATGACTTTTTGGCTTTCAAACAGACCAAAAAAAACATGCTAGTGCAGATTGTTTGGTCATATTTGGCTTCAAAATGGACTTATAAGCCTTTTTCTCTCAACTCAGGATTTGAAAAAACACTAAGGCTAACATATGACTTTTTTTCCATTTCGACTCCGAAAAAAAATATGCTCAAACATGACTTTTTGGGTGTCAAACAGGCCAAAAAACATGGTAGCTTGGACGTTTTTTTCATATTTGGCTTCAAAATGGACTTATAAGCTGTTTTCTCTCAGCTCAGAACTTGAAAAAAACACTAAGGCTAACATATGACTTTTTTTCCATTTTGACTCCGAAAAAAAATATGCTCAAACATGACTTGTTGGGTGTCAAACAGGCCAAAAAACATGGTGGTGCAGACGGTTTGGTCATATTTTGCTTCAAAATGGACTTTTAAGCTGTTTTCTCTCAGCTCAGAATTTGAAAAAACACTAAGGCTAACATATGACTTTTTTTCCATTTTGGACTCCGAAAAACTTATATACTCAAACATGACTTTTTGGGTGTCAAAACGGCCACAGAACATGCTAGTGCAGACAGTTTGGTCATATTTGGCTTCAAAATGGACTTATAAGCCGTTTTCTCTCAGCTCAGTAGTTGAAAAAACACTAAGGTTAACATATGACTTTTTTTCCATTTTGACTCCGAAACAAAATATACTCAAACATGACTTGTTGGGTGTTAAAACTCGCCAACAAACATGGTAGCTTGGACGTTTTTTTCATATTTGGCTTCAAAATGGACTCATAAGCTGTTTTCTCTCAGCTCAGGATTTGAAAAAACACTAAGGCTAACATATGACTTTTTTTCTGTTTCGGACTCAGAAAAAATATATGCTCAAACATGACTTTTTGGGTGTCAAACAGGCCAAAAACAATGCCAGCGCAGACGGTTTAGTCATATTTGGCTTCAAATTGGACTTATAAGCCGTTTTCTCTCAGCTCAGAATTTGAAAAAACACTAAGGCTAACATATGACTTTTTTTCCATTTCGACTCCAAAAAAAAATGTGCTCAAACATTACTTTTTGGGTGTTAAAACTGCCAACAAACATGGTAGCGTGGACGTTTTTTTCATATTTTGCTTCAAAATGGACTTATAAGCTGTTTTCTCTCAGCTCAGGATTTGGAAAAAACACTAAGGCTAACATATGACTTTTTTTCCATTTTGGACTCCGAAAAAAAATATGCTCAAACATGACTTTTTGGGTGTCAAACAGGCCAAAAAAGCATGCTAGTGCAGACGGTTTGGTCATATTTGGCTTCAAAATGGACTTATAACCTGTTTTGTCTCAGCTAAGAATTTGAAAAACACTAAGGCTAACATATGACTTTTTTTCCATTTCGACTCCGAAAAAAAAAAATGCTCAAACATGACTTTTTGGGTGTCAAACAGGCCAAAAAACATGGTAGCTTGGACGTTTTTTTCATATTTGGCTTCAAAATGGACTTATAAGCTGTTTTCTCTCAGCTCAGATTTGAAAAAACACTAAGGCTAACATATGACTTTTTTTCCATTTTGACTCCGAAAAAAAATATGCTCAAACATGACTTGTTGGGTGTCAAACAGGCCAAAAAACATGGTGGTGCAGAAGGTTTGGTCATATTTTGCTTCAAAATGGACTTTTAAGCTGTTTTCTCTCAGCTCAGAATTTGAAAAAACACTAAGGCTAACATATGACTTTTTTTCCATTTTGGACTCCGAAAAACTTATATACTCAAACATGACTTTTTGGGTGTCAAAACGGCCACAGAACATGCTAGTGCAGACAGTTTGGTCATATTTGGCTTCAAAATGGACTTATAAGCCGTTTTCTCTCAGCTCAGTAGTTGAAAAAACACTAAGGTTAACATATGACTTTTTTTCCATTTTGACTCCGAAACAAAATATACTCAAACATGACTTGTTGGGTGTTAAAACTGCCAACAAACATGGTAGCTTGGACGTTTTTTTCATATTTGGCTTCAAAATGGACTCATAAGCTGTTTTCTCTCAGCTCAGAATTTGAAAAAACACTAAGGCTAAGATATGACTTTTTTTCCATTTCGACTCCGAAAAAATATATGCTCAAACATGACTTTTTGGGTGTCAAACAGGCCAAAAACAATGCCAGCGCAGACGGTTTAGTCATATTTGGCTTCAAAATGGACTTATAAGACGTTTTCTCTCAGCTCAGTAGTTGAAAAAACACCAAGGCTAACATATGACTTTTTTTCCATTTTGGTCTCCAAAAAAAAATATGCTGAAACTTGACTTTTTGGGTGTGAAACAGGCCAATAAACATGGTAGTGCAGACGGTTTGGTCATATTTGGCTTCAAAATGGACTCATAAGCCATTTTCTTTCAGCTCAGAATTTGAAAAAACACTAAGGCTAACATATGACTTTTTTTCCATTTCAAACTCCGAAAAAAATATACTCAAATATGACTTTTTGGGTGTCAAAACAGTCAAAAAACATGGAAGTGCAGACGGTTTGGTCATATTTGGCTTCAAAATGGACTTTTAAGCTGTTTTCTCTCAGCTCAGGATTTGAAAAATCACTAAGGCTAACACATGACTTTTTTTCCATTTGGACTCCCAAAAAAAAATATACTCAAACATGACTTTTTGGGTGTCAAACGGCCAAAAAACATGGTAGTACAGACGGTTTGGTCATACTTGCTTTCAAAATGGACTTAAAAGCCGTTTTCTCTCAGCTAAGAATTTGAAAAAACACTAAGGCTAACATATGACTTTTTTTCCATTTCGACTCCGAAAAATAATATGCTGAAACATGACTTTTTGGGTGTTAAAACTGCCAACAAACATGGTAGCGTGTACGTTTTTTTCATATTTGGCTTCAAAATGGACTTATAAGCTGTTTTCTCTCAGCTCAGAATTTGAAAAAACACTAAGGCTAACATATGACTTTTTTTCCATTTTGACTCCGAAAAAAAATATGCTCAAACATGACTTGTTGGGTGTCAAACAGGCCAAAAAACATGGTGGTGCAGACGGTTTGGTCATATTTTGCTTCAAAATGGACTTTTAAGCTGTTTTCTCTCAGCTCAGAATTTGAAAAAACACTAAGGCTAACATATGACTTTTTTTCCATTTCAGACTCAGGAAAAAAATATGCTCAATCATGACTTTTTTGGTGTAGAACAGGCCATATCTGATTAAAGCATTCTTAATCTAATGCAACATGAAGGTAAACTCCCAATGGGAAGTCCCTTTTCTATTACTGTTTCTGAAACCAAGAAATCATTCTGAGTTACACTTTAAAACTTAAAAAAAAATCATTTAATATTTCCTTCAATGATGAAGTTTTATGTACATGTTGATGCATGCAGGCAGCTTACAGTTTAGTCGTTTCAAAATACAACACAGAAAAACGTAAAATGCAGCTGGATAAGACCTGGCCCATTTTTAGGGATTAACAGACTCCATTGGTGCATTTGAATGCAACTAGACAGGTTAAATAATTGTGTCAGCCTGATGTAAGTCTGTCTAAAATCACATTAAATCAAATGTCTTGGAGTTGGATTAACACATTAGACAAAGCAGTTAGGGGTTCAATTAGATTGTTTTCACATTTACAGCTCAGTTGCTTTGTTCTGATTCAGTTAAAAAAAAGTACTACATATTGTAATATTTCCTTTGGACTGTTTCATCTTCAAAAGGGCATGGTCCAGGCCGAGTTGCACCAACGTTGTTCTGAGTTGCACAAAAGGCCAGAGATGGCCTTACGTTATTTCTTCACAGCCAATGGTGTTTTGACTTTGAGTTGCACTGTGCATTATGGGAAGAATTCCAGCATGCTAAGCCCCTAAAAACAACAATAACATAACAGTTAATAGCAGAGGTTGAATGCCCCATGTGAAATTATATAGATAACCAGATTATTTGTTGTTTGACAGGCTTAGATATAAGTGTAAGCAAACTCAGTGCATGAAGAAGAGGAGCTTGTAAGAACATCTTTATAGCTTGATTTTAACCCATGCTTTTGAAGCACATTAAAGACAGGGTACAGGGATTAAAGTGGTAAAAATATTTTTGACTACATTTTTTAATAATAAACAAAGGCATAGAGAAGCTCCAGAAATATGCTCTAATTGATTCTGAATTGTGCTTATAAGCTATAAATAGTCATGATTTTTATTTGAAGCTCCTGTTAAATAGAATTGCCTTTATTGACTATTTTTCATAGACAGTTGAAAACTGGAAGTGCTCAGAAAGCACAAACCTCCATAAAGACATTTCCAACACTGTTGTCAAAAAAAAAAATCGAAAACTGCCCTATCTCACACAGTTAAGATAGCATCTTATCACTTCTTTCTTGTGCCATGATAAATTGTACCAAAACTGTTTAAGTTTTTGAGTTATCCTGTTGACAAACTAACAAACTAACTCACATTGGGAAAAAACATAACCTCTTCAGCGGAGCTACTAATCGCCACATTAACTCTTTATCTTTTTTCTCTCCCCTTGCAGAGCTGCAGAGGGAGGGCAGCATCGAGACCCTCAGCAACAGCTCGGGTTCCACCAGTGGCAGCATCCCGCGGAACTTCGAGGGCTACCGCTCGCCGCTGCCCACCAACGAGAGTCAGCCACTCAGCCTCTTCCCCACCAACTTCCCTTGAAGAGCTCCGCCTCTTTCCCAGAATCAACCGCCAACATCCAGCCCACATCACCCACCCCTGCCTGCCTGTACCCCACGCTCATCTTTATTCAACTCCCTGATGTGTTAAAATTAACCCAAACTTTGTCTATGTCTTCTTTCATTGATTAGTTTAACTCCAACATCAGTGATTTATTTCTCGGGTTGGTTTGAAACCTGGAAAGCTGGAGTTAGATGGTGCAGATTTTCAGTCATTTTGAATATTCTGATAAAGAATTATTGATTTTTCACCCTGAAACTGCTTCCATGTCAAGGTTTGAATTACCTTAGCAAATTTGATGTAGCCTTTTCACAGCTGAATTCCTAAAAAGTTGATATGTTTTGCTGAAGAGGGCTCAAGAGGAAGTCATTTCCACACAGAATATTTTCATACAGCTGCAGCTAGAGGGAAAACATCCCTTATTTTCAGTGTGTGATTTTTCAATGGACCAGACTCAGCCCTGCACGTCTGTAACCCTGTTGGTTTTCCAGAGACCAGCCATCCTCTCCCCTCTGCTGTTTCCTCCACCCTACATCATGCTTCATCTGCGTGTTTGAAGTTTTACGGTGTGCCTATTGTCTGAATGAGCCGTAAGAAAGGGAGCGCAGACGGAGCAGAGATGTTTATTCCAGTCAGTGACGTGTAGCAGCCATTTATGTGTTTGAGAGAGTGTGTTCCTGCTCGTTCAATGTTTTTGATTGAACTTGATCCTGTTCTGCCTTTATTTTCATGTTGACAACAGATGCAGTAATGAGACAACAAAATTGTTTTAAAGCCTGGATATTGATGCTGAATTTATTCCTATATATATATGTAACCTGATCCTCGGCCTTGTAGAGAGAAAATTTAACTGAGCAGAGTAATAAAGTTTATGCTGTATTTTGTACTTTAGAAACTTTTGACCAAAACCTTTTAGCCATAGCTTAAAATGTATTTTCATTAAATGTTGTAGCTTTGGCTGTGTGACATTGATTGGATTTAATTACCAGAAATTCCTTTATGTAACAAACTTTGCCTGTTAGCAGAATGTTTGAATTGGTGAAGTCTTAAATGCACTATTTGCAGTCACCTTAAAAAATAAATCATGAAAGGAGAATTCATATATTTTTAAATCTTGAGCATCTTTTTTCATAATGATACAGTCTAAAGGATAAGTTTCTCCTATTTTGCAGTTTTAAAAACGTGGTAACACCTGTAATGTAAAACCCAAATCACTGAACCTTGCCAACCAAAAGTTATATTTTGTCTCTTACAGGCTCGCACTAAAGGCTGTTTTACCCTTAAGGCATTTTGTTTTTGGGATGATATTGTGCGTGTCGACTTTATTTTCAAAAGCTTGCAACCAAGTCTGAGCCTAGACTGCAGATGACACCAGTGCGTCACAAAAAGTGTGCCAAAAATCTTAAGAATAGAAGGCTCACTAATTTCACCATAAGCTGCATGCATGTCTCAAATGCGTATTTGATATCGCTGAATTTAAACATAGAGATCTCTTTTTATCTTGCTTTTGCGGGTATGTATGCCGAAAAACACAGTACTGTACAGAAACAACTCTATAAACCAGCTGATGCACTGGCAGACCAATAACTCCTACCACTGCGAGACACATTTGACATGAAACAAGGAGACATGATTTTTATTTCTAACCAAAACAAAAGCAGACATCAATCAGCAACAAGAGTAATCTGAAAAAAATGGGAGTTCCTGGTTTATCCTGTCCTTTTGTGTGTTACACAGAGTTACTTGCCTTCAGTGTTTGATTATCCAGTTTAATATTTTTTTAATTCAATATAAACTTTTAAAATACAGTCTTAAGATCAGTGGCTGCATCTGTATAGATGGATTGTTGTCGATGGAGTCTTGATGTTTTGTTGAGAGTGATTCCACAGCCTTTATATCTATCAGTGATGAACAGTATTGGAATTTCCTCAATACCCAACACACAAGTATTCCTATACTCATTTCAATACCGATACAATACCTATATAAACACTTTTGTTAGAATGCGAAGTCTCTCTTACACTAGAGTTGACTTGTTCCTCTTATAATGATGGTCTTTCTGTGTGAGTAATGGATATAAAACAAGAATCGACAATTGAACGATACTTTTAGCCCTTCACTCTCATCAATTACATTTAAGCTTAAAAAATCATGAGAAGCAACTTTGTCTGTGAAGATTATTAAGAACAGAACATGTCAGTTTAATAATTGTTTAATCTCCACAGAGCTTATCAGCAGTGATCCAAAGTACAGTAAAATATCCCTCTGGCTTTCACTACGTCTCTGGTTGAGGGAACCAGCGCGATGCTAACTTCCGTATTAGCCAACAACAATATGTCATCTTTGCACCACTCTGTTGTTGCCATGTTTGAAGTTTAATTCTCACAGAACGGGTAGTTACATATAGCCTAAGGTCTTTTTGTGCCATCTAGAGGTATCTTCCAGCAACATGTGCCACATACAAACAAGAATATAAACAACAACACACGGCGCCAACAGACGCGAACACAAGGACAAACACTTATAACACTTGACAGAAGCAGGGAGTTATCACAGTCAGCACAGAAGTATGGACGTTAGATTGGAAGGAGGGCTGAAGGTTAGTGGTGCTAGCACTGCTTATGTTAGCCACACTTCACGTTGTTTACCCACTAACCCTGCGACTCGGTGATGAGTAATGAGTGCACAATTTTGACAGTTTTTTGATTGCTTTATTGACATTGGAGTTGTCTGATAGATTTGTTTTCGGGGACTGTTTCTTTAATGTTTCAGACACTTAAACAACAATCTGAGTCTGTCATTGACTAAAATAACTTTTATTGAGCACAATATGACACATAGACATGTTAAGCAGCCTTTCGGAGAACCTTAAAAAGATTTGCTATACTTGTGGTTCATTTTGATCTAAATGTATGTAAAAGTCTCAGGTTTAAATAAATGATGGAATTCTCCTTTAATGACAGACATAGTGTACAATCCCCCGTCTGCGTGCTGTTTGGCTGCATGTTGAAAACCTGCTGTCGCTCGGTCTCTGAATCTTCTGGATTTAAATGGGAGAAAACGCTTGTTGTTGATTGGATAAACACTGACTTGTTTTTGCAGCATTCATGCGAGTTAAAAAAAAAATAAAACATAATAAAAGTGAAGGAAATGAAGCTGTGCGTCCTCTTTTTTTTCTCTTTGTGATTGCTCCTAATTGTGGCGTTCGGATTTCAGCTCAGCGGTGACCATCAGCACACAGTCCCAGCGGTAATTAGTACCATATTTTTTAACAGGCAGTAAAGTGTTGTTAAAGGCTCTTTTTATGGCCGGCTCTGCTCTTTGTTCTGGGGGGGGAGCTGAGGAACGAGAGGCCATGTTTGTTTCTGCACTAATCAGCAGAAAACTTCTCGTCCCAGAAGCTTTTTTATTTCTGTTTTAAAGAGAAGCCCCTGAGCTGATTCACATTCTATTAGATTAGTGCTGCATTATTCCCTGTATGCTTTATTTCTCCTCATTGATGTGTTCAAAATCTAACAGTCGTAAAGTTAAAATTGCAGACCCAGGAACTTTTCCAAACCTAAGACAATTAAATCTATAACTCATTACGACTTCAAAGTTTGTCAAAATGTGTAAATTATAAACAGAATGTTTGCATTTATGTTTGGAAATTAAATCTATTCAGCGTTTTTGGACAACAGGATGAAAAACATAAAAACAGTTCCGATGCAAGATGAGTTTATTTAGGTTTATATGCATGACTTTAATAAAAAAAAAATAAATAAAAGAGGCGAAGGATCCTGCTGGAAGGAGGCGGTGTTGACATAATAAACAGAGGAAAGGGGGCGGAGCTAGTGTGAGGCTGAGCCCACACCAAGGAGGGTCCTGGTTTGTGCTTCCCTATTTATTTTATCTTTTGTTGGCAGTTAGATACCAGTAAACAAATATATACTCCTACTATCCATTATATAAATTGCAACCATTCAACTGTGTGTTAATGCAAATAGCTTTGCAGCCAATCACATGGCAGCAACTCAATGCATTTATGCATGTAGGCCTGATCAAGAAAACCTTTCTGAGGTTCAAACGGCATCATAGTGGAGGTGAAATGTGATAAAGTGTGGCATGGTTGTTGGTGTCAGGTGCAACAAACTGCTGAGCTGTTGGGATTTTCATGCTCAGCCATCTCTAAGGTTTACAAAGAATGGTTTGAAAAAGAGGAAATATCCAGTATCCAGTTCTCTGGGTTAAAATGCCTTGTAGGTGCCAGAGGTCAGAGGATAACGGCCAGTGGTTCAAGATAATAGAAACCACAACCAAAGTATGCAGAAGACCCTTTAGAGATGGGCTACAGCAGCAGAAGACCAGATCAGGGGCCATTCCTGTCAGCTATGAACAGTAAACTGAGGCTACAATTCACATGAACTCACCAAAATTAGACAATCAGAGGTTGTGAAAAGGTTGGTCTGATGAGTCTGGATTTCTACTGCCACATTCAGATGGTAGGGTCAGAATTTAAACATCACAAAAGCCTGGAATAGCATGTTCAATGTTGATATTTGCTTGGCCCCTCAGCTGAGCATTGTTTATACCTACATGTGTGTGTTGTTGTTGACCATGTCCATCCCTTTATGACCACACTGTTCCCATCTTCTGATGGTTTCTTCCAGCAGGATAACACTCCATGTCAAAGCTCAAATCATCTCAAAGTGGTTTCTTAAAAATGTCAATGAGTTCACTGTACTTGAGTGGCCTCCACAGTCACTAGATCTCAATCCAATAGAGCACATTTGGAATGCGGTGGACCAGGAGATTCTCATCATCGATGTGCAGCAGTTTAATGTGTGATGCTATCATGTCAACATGGACAACATTTCTGAGGAATGTTTTCAGCACCTTGTTGAATTTATGCCTCCAAGAGTAAAAGCAGCTCTGAAGGTAAAAAGGGTCAAACCTGGTAGTGGCAAGGTGTACCTAAAATAGTGGCCAGGGAATGTTAGTGCAAAGATTTTTCAGCTCTATCTGGAGAACTGCTACCTTTTGTTTTGACAGCAGACATGGCCGACTGTTATGGAAAAATTAACATTATTTACTGTGGAGCTTTAATGTTGTAAAATGTTATTTATCCGAAATCCTCATTTTAAAACATCCTGTTAATTCAAAGTGTATGTCTTTCCATACTCTCTAGTGTTATGGTGAATGTACTGGGCTGTCCCACATGGAAACATCAGTGCGTTGTTTGAGTTGACACTTCATACGTGTAATACCTTACAGATGTAGCAGCGCACAAATATTTACTCATTAAAGTTTCTAAAACAACGAGAAATGTGCTGCAGAGACGGGAGACAAACAAACAAGAGAGCAGAGGGAAAACAAGGACGATGATGAAAATGGATTTATTTCATTTCAGTCGGTGAGAGAAGCTAGCACACGATCCAAAGGTGGGTTTATGTTCATCAGTGTCATCTTCTGGTCTCTTTATTTTATGACTTTTGTGGGGGGTGGACTATAAAGCTGCAAATGGAATTACATTTGTGGAGGAAAAAAGAGAAACACTCCTTAAATCAATCAAACTTTTATATTAAAACTTCCAGAAAAATCCCATTGAAGAAAACAAAGGATTAGGACGTTAAACAATGATTTAGAGCTGACTGCACACCAAGATGAATTCAATGAAATAAAATCAACATGATGAACAGGCAGCAAAAAGAATAAGCGAGTGTACAAAAAACAAGGAGCAGGCATTTTTCAAGTCAAGTCAGACTTTATTTATAAAGCAACATTTCATCGACAAGGCAACACAATGTGCTTCATAATCAGTCAGGAGCAGGGGGGTCTGCCACTGCAGGCTGAACTTAGTCTGAACAAATGACTTTAACCATCAAGAAAAAAGGTGTAAATAAATCAGCTTTTAGTTTAAAAAACACTTTATATGCTTTGGTGAACATATCTGGAAAGATTCTTAACTCCTAAGCAAATCACATTCTTTCTTTAAAGGTGACAAAATGCTCAAAAGAGGCAGAAAATGTATAAAATTTTAAAAAATAAACTGTATTTTTCTACATTAAACTATTGACAAATTTGTTCACTTTCTTCTCACCTTATTAACTTGCATGCATATGAATATATCAATGCCATCACCTTTTCTTGATTTGACCACAACAAAAAGGGGAAAAATATATATTATTAGTGTTATTTCTTCTTATAAATAGCACATGTTTACCTGTTTACTCTTTTTTAGCTATTCTGTTATCTTTAAACAGACAGAAAAAATGGTCAGGTTGTTTGCTTTCATGTCAAGAGTGACATGAGAAAGTTCAGCTTACTTTTTGAGATTGTAAAGTAAAGTGTATTAACCATTCCTTAAGGTAAAATAAAAGTTGTTGGAGCTAATATTTCATTTTTGCATCATGGAGGTGTTTGTTTGGGCTGTGGTGGTGAGGCACACAGTTCCTGGCAGTAGCCCCGGTCATGGGTCACAGAATTTGCACCTTCTGTCCTCTTACTTTGTCCCTGGACTGGGACCTTCTGCATCTATCTATCAAACAAGAAAATAAAATGTTAGATGGTGCAGAAAGAGACAGAAAACTCAGAGTGCTTATTTGAAGCCTCCTTCTAAATAACATTAACTGTAACAAACTCACAGTTAACAATAATTTGGTTCATTAAGAAGAACATTTGCACACAATAACAGTCAGATCTAAAGCTAACAATACAAACATATGAGGTCTCTCAACATCTGTATGTGAGTGTGCAGGTGAATCATCAGAGCTACAAAAATAAACCTTTGATTAGAACTAAAGGCTAGTCTGATAAGAGCAATTACATGTTTAATAAAGTGTCTTTTAAAACATGTGACAGAGAGATGTATTTTTGGCAGATGGGTTAAGTTTTCATAATTTGTTGCTCCTGTTGTTGAGAGTTGATGTCTGCTTGTTAAACATTTAGGGGGATGAAGATCTAAAGGTCGACGTGTTGAGTGAAAATGAATCTGATGTGAAGGGAGTCTTCAGGTGCTCAGGAATATTCTCTCTGTTTATTACCTTTAAATAAAAACATGTTTGGGAAATATTAACATCATAAATGCTGAAAATCTAAATAATTACAAAAACAATTTCAAAAACGAGCTGGGGGGGGGGTTTATTGAGTCCAGTTGCATAAAGCAGCGTCCTAATCCCAAATCTGAGCTCCCAAACCTCCTATCTCCTTTTTTTATGATTTTCTTTTTTTTTTTGTTTTCAGAAATCAGTGCCATCAGTCACCTTTAATGTTGGTGTGTGGCTTTAAAAATGAAAGTACAAGAAAAATGAAATCAGGAAAATACAACATTGATTCATTCAATAGTTGAGCATTTTGTTTGTCTGTTTGTTTGTTTTCTTTTTGAAAAGTAGGAATTTTGGGAGTTATGAGGTTTGTGCCGGACAGTGAGAGTACTCTGTTGATGATTTATTGATCATTTTAAGAGTAATTATCATTTTTAGCTCAGAGCATAAGCAACCCTTTTATTGCATGTTATGACATTTAACAATATTTGTTTTTTTTATTTAGTCAAACATTTATAATGTTTTAAAATCATTTTCCAAAATAATGACGAATAACTTCTTCATCTTCTGAAGTCGTTATTGTACTTCTGTTGATGCAGGTCTGTATACATTAGCTGTCAGAGTACTTTATCGTTGACATGTACATTTTAGATTTCAATTTCTATTTTAATATTTTTCTGTATTTGCACTTACTTTTTTTGCCATAAATAAACCAGAGTCAAAGTCCTTGTATGTGTTCAGAAAAGCTGACTCTGTTCTTCTTAAACAAAGAGGCAGCAGAGACAGACGACAAACAAACGTGAAAAAAAAACAAGGTTGACAATGAAAATGGATCCAGTGTTTAATAATTTATTTCAGTATCTGAGAGGCTACATTATGACAAATTGTGATGAAGATGTTTTTTTATATATATATATTCCTTTTGTGTCGTGGATTGGTCTATTTGTTAACAGAAAGTTAGAGCTCAAAAAAGAGATGCAGTTGTGAGGAAAAAAAATAAAAGCAAATAATAAAAAATCAATCCGTTAATGAAACTTTGTTCACATCAACTTAACCTTTATCAGTCATGGACACCTTTATCATTTTACGCTTAATATTTGACAGATTGAGGAGCTTTAGTCACACTTACTGTGTTTCTTTTTCTCTTTGCCTTTTAGTCAGTTTGATTAAAGACGCAATTTCAACATTTTCTGCATGCAGAGATTTTGATCAATAAACTGTTGATTTACCTAAACTCCCATAGATCATGAACTAGCTCACAAAAACATCATGTTTTCACTCATGCATTACATAATCCTCAATAATGTGTTAGATAAGAACTATAGTACTACAAGAGCAATATTTCATTCTTGTTTAACTGCTTTATTAAATTTTGAAATATTTAAACTGGAATATCTTAATCAAAAAGGTAATCAATATCCCTGATTGTTGGTCTAACTTCCTAATGAATAGGACTTGAAGGAGCTCTTTGTTTCTGTGATTTACAAAATAAGGTCTAGGGTTTTAAAAACGTTTACTAACCTGATCATGAGAGGGGGTTTTATTGAGCACGATCATGTTAATATGAAAAGTTTATCAGCAAATGAAACCAAAACAAAAATGTTGGGTCCAAATTGGTAATCCTTTTTGAGGAGATTTTTTTTTATCACTGGTAAAATGAAACGATTTTAGATGCCTGTTGGATCCAATGGCAGAAACAATAGAAGTCTTAAACACCCAACAGTGTTTGTTTAATAATCAGAAACTGCATACAAACTCCTGCACACTAAATAAAGTGCAGAAACATTTTGGCATGTGAGGGTCACCACCTGTCAGTTCCACTCTCTGTTGGATAACATATCATTCAGTTTCTGTACTTTTTGATCCATCGATCATTAACAAATAGTGAATTTCATGTTTAAAGACATGGTATCTATGGGTGACAGTAAATGTCTGTGTTGCCATTCAGTTGGAATATGAACATACGGTCTTTCAGGGCCTTCAGGTGGAAATTACATTTTAAGAAGTTGATAGAATAAGTGAGAACATATCCAAAGATGGTTCAGATATTTTTCTATTTAAACATTTTTCTTTCTCTTTTAGTTAAAATAAAAGACTTTGGACCGTTTTGCTTAATCACTAAACACTGACTCTGCTGAAGCTGAAATCTAAACTCGGGCTTTTTTAATGTTCTGCTCGTGATGATTAGCTCTCTCAGGGTTCTTTGTTTTAATTGTAGAGATTTTTATAGCCCCGGGTTTGTCTTGATACTCTGCCTGGAGGCTGCAGCATGTGTGTGTGTGTGTGTGTGTGTGCGCAAGCCTGCAGGTGAGTCCGCCGCAGCGCTCCTCGTGTTCCTCCGCTGCTGCTGATGATTGAATCCCTCCGCGCTGTCGACACATCTGCAGACACGGAAAGATGATTCTGCTGCTTCAGAAACAGCGAGACAGGAACAACAAAAATAAAAACACAGTCAGCTGCTTAATTAAAACCGTCCAGCTCATCCAGGAACCGCATGTGTTTTTATTTTGTAACAAAGGCAGTGAAATGTCAAGCTGTGCAGAGAGATTATTATTTTCAATAAACAATAACGATGAAAATGACGTTAATACTGCCAACAGAGCGAGCCAACAGTCTCTGGCTCAATGAATTTATGTTCAAAGTTCCAGAAATTACTGACAAAATCGTCTTTTGGATCAACTCAAACGAGAATGAAAGATTGTTCCAAAATAATCATATCGTAATATTGGTTTTATATTTATAACCAGGTCGTTTCAAAGTGAAAATTGTACATCTTCTTGAGTTTATAGTTTTTAATTAAAGCCAAAAATATCAGCCCTACTTTTGTCCTTATTCATAGCATGTCAGATAAATCAGGAAACGTCAGTTAGATTTTAAGTGCCCTAAAAATGTTATATTATCAATATTTTTTACCTGTCAATTTATTAACATTTTGCCATATGTCTTCCTTGCTTTAAAATGCATATTATATATACATTTATATATGTGCTTTTGCATCAGTTAACTCCAATTAAATAATATTTATATAAAAAGGGGGCCCTTTTTATATAAATATTATTAGAGGATATTAGCTTTATTGTGGTAATATGTTAAAATATTCAGGTCTTTAGAAAAACAGGCATGCTGAAAAAAGATTTGACTTTTTTTACAGGCTTATATCAGAGCAGAGATTCATTATGACTGATTAGACAATAAATAAAAACATTTCAAATGCTTAAAATGGTCTAAATGCCTGAAAGTTCTGCATGATACATGGTTTAATTCACTATTTATGAGCTGAAGAGTTTTTCTGCACTGTTTGAAGCTGTGTCTCTAACTTTACTGTAAAAGTTAGAAGTGGTCCATTGAAATATCTATAATCATATTTATTTATCTATTTGCTTTACAGATAGATGTGAGAAACTGCACATAGCTGAGGATTTCGGGGGGCATAGGACCAATCTGATATCTTTTTATGGGACCCTAAATTTCTGGCAGCACCCCTGATGTCAAGACATGTTTAGAATATTTAAAGAGCAAAACAATAAAGCCTGACTTTCTTGAAATCACCTGCCAATTAAACCCAAAAATGACAAGAAACCTCTGTGAAGTTTTTTAGTTTTATTTGTGGATTATTTTACTCCTCACAGCCTTTGCTAAACACAGTGTTTTGATGTCGAAATGTTGAAATAATCAGTTTATCTTTCAGGTGCATGTGGGTTATAATAGGTGTGATATAATAGGGGCATGTTTGACCTGAAATCAGACAAAGAAACTTCCTATGATGAGAGCTTTTTTTGCAGAGTGGAGCAGAGGCCCCTATTGAAGGCATCATGGATGATTATCAGATTTTTCCGGCAGGTAAATGTGCACCGGAAATGATTATTCACTCCGATTTGCCGTTTGTCTGAAACATGCAACACGGCAATAAGATTTATTTTAACTTCATGCTAAGCTGCAACTGTTAATTATTTAAACAATGTCAGAAATTATGACTGTAAACGTGAAAATCTTGTTTGCGTTTGTATAGAAGATCATGTAAAATCCATGTTGGCGCCTGTAGCTTTTTAATGGTGTTTTTAATCCATGCTGCAGGGATGTCTGAAAGTAAAAAAGAAAAAAAAAAAAAGTCATTTTGTCCAGTCACGTGATTTTCTTACATCTAAAACCCAACACACTGATAGGTTAAATCAAAAATATTACAAAAACTGCTTTTGAGAATTTACAGTAAAAAACAAAAAATAAGGTGCTGATGTGTGTAAATATAATCAAAAGGTGTGTAAGATAGACTATGACCGGGGCCTCGAGCTTCCTGGGGCCTCCAGATGCCTCATGTTGTAATCAATAGGCCTAAAGTGCGTCTGTTTTTCAATAATGGGATTATAATCAGTGGCTCTGACGTGCGCATGAGGGAAACTGGAGTGGATGAAATGAATTATCCAAGAAAGTCCACGGACTTCTGGTCCGGACCATCATCAAAACCTCCTTAATAAGCCTTAAAATCAGAAATACTCAGCAGAAATACAGGAAAAATTAATGTGTGAATATATGAATGTGTGGTCAAATTAGCCAGTCAAAAATGTGATTTAAGGCAAAGGAATAAATATTACACCAAACATGACCTGTGTATATAGATTTTATTTTTTATGTTAAGGTTCCAAATGTCTACAATGATTTAATGTTATGAGGGTGTCACACAAACACAGACAGCAATTAATGATCATATTTAGATCATTTATTAACGCAGGAGTAATGAGCTTAGCCAAACTGATTCTTCTGCTTGCTCGGTGTGTAAGGACACGCAGATTTTTGACTAATTAGATCAACTAAAATGAACTTGATGATCTATTTAATGAGAATTCTCCGATTTTATACTGAAGACACGTATGCTGAGCTTAAATAGCGCTCATCACAACAAACTTCAGTAATGCATAAAATTCCATTGATCGAACTTTTGGCCCCACCAGCAGATCCAAGCCTCTGAAAAGTCACAAAATACCATCAGTTGAGAGAATTAATGTAAGATGAATCACTGAAAGGATGAACTGATGGATCACTGTGTAGTAAAAATGCAACATGTGACAAAAGAGCAAATATTGCACCATCATTGTGCTTTCTTTTTTAATCATTATAGGTCAGACTTTGGCCTGGAGACATGTGTAAACGTATTAGTGAAGCTGATTATGGTCATGGAGTACGATACAAAAATAAAAATCAAGTAATGACCATATTTGGATGTATGCTGATTAATTCGTCCTATTTATCAGTGGGTAATTGCGCACGAAAGCAATTATATGTCACCTGCAACCAGACTGATGTTTCAACGGGCTGAGTGTGTTTCAAGGACACCTGAGGGTCCCCTATTTTCTTTTGCACCATCTTCTTTCATCACAATAACTAAAAATGGCATATAATAATCTAATACCGGAGATTTCCCAAATATTTGGGGCCTTTTTTTCTGAAAAGTAACCCACAAGCCCTACTGCAAGATAGATTAACCAGAGAAGACTAATGTCACGAGAGGATCATTTATCAAACACTTATAGAATTATTAATTTAATTAATTTAATCAAAACGGGAGTAACTGAATTAAATGAAATGGAAAAAGTGCCATTATAAAAGCAAAAATCTGTCCCATATGTTCAGAGAAAAATTAAAAATGTTAGAGGTTGTGAACACGTTCAGTCCCTGATGATCATCTGTTTATAAGCAGTAAAATAAAATTGAAAAAAAGTCTTTCACTGTCTAGTGTTTTCGTTAGAAATGGCTTTACACGGATGCACACTGATATATTTAAAATATATCACATTTAGTAACAGATAAGCACGAACGCAGTGCGTAATGCGCCAAGGCACCTGCAACCAGGCTGATGTTTCAACAGGCTGGCTGGGTTCTAAAAACCTCTTGGGGTCCCCCGGGGTCTTTTGCACCATATTCTTTAATTAGAATAACTAAAACTACCCTATAACAATCTAATACGGGAGATTTCCCAAATATTTTGGGCATTTTTCTGTTTAGTAACCCACAAGTTCTACGGCAAGGATTACCAGAGAAGACTGAGTAGAATAAGAAGTTGTTTAAAGTCACAAGAGCATCATTTATCAAGCAGTTATGGAACTGCTGCTTCATTTACCCAAAAGGAAGCAACTGAAATGAATGAAATAGAAAAGGTGCCAGGAGAAGAAGAAAAGGTTTTTAGCATGTTGAAGCTCTGATGATAATCTGGTTAAGAGCGATGTCGTTAGTTATGTCGTCGTTATGAATTGCTTTACACCGTTGCGCACTCATATATATCTATATATCTCATTTAGTAATTAAATTAGGGTCAAACGCGGTCTGGAGAGCGCTCAGACACCTGCAACCACACTGATGCTGAAGCAAAATGGTTGTATTCTGGGGCCACCCACCTGCCCCCCAGATATTTCTGGTTAAGATAACCAAAAGTCTTACAATGCTCGAATGTGGGGGGGAAAAAAGGATCTTTAACCTGTTTGACAATTATCTGAAAAATAACACAAAAGTTTAACAGCTGGAGGATTGAAATAAATACTGTAGGAATATTCTCGCTTGTTTTGAGTCAACGAAGCAGCAGATTGTAAGAGTCTAATAAGTTTAATCACTCAAAATGGAGGTCAACAAAAAAAAAAAGAGAAATTGTGATGAAATTAAAAAAATAAAAAATAACCAGTCTCGTGTGTCCGAAGAAAGATGTGAAATGTGAGAGATAAAGGGTGATCTGGTTATAAGTGAGGCAGTGAAAATGAAAATGAGCTTTTAGTGGTCTTTGTATTTTCTTTATAAATGTCCATAGATGCGTCCTAATGCGTTTACGCAGACCGGTATACTGAACGCAGGTGCGCGGATCTGTGGCACATGTTTTTAATGTTCTTTCTACGGCTCACCTTTCTATCTAAAATGTGATTTAAATCTCTAAAAAGAACTCTGGGAGATAATTTAAAAGTAAAACAAGTAAAAATCAGCGCAGTGATAAGAGTCAAAACTTCCCTCTCTTTATATTCAGAGCCTTTTTTCCCTCTGGGTGTGACAGCTCCATCTCCCTCCTCTGGCTCCCCGGGGTCACCACAGCGCCCCCACCTGGTGCTCTACCTGTCAGTCCTCACACACACACACACACACACACACACGCTGGGAGGCTGCAGGCTGAAACAGAGCAGGATGCGAGTGCTTGTTCTCTCTGATTGAGTTTGTCATGTTAGAGGAAAATGTTTGTTTTATGGAAGAGGAGCTGAGATACTCCAGGTATTAGCCTGCACCCAAAAAGTCTGCCTCACACTTACACACAGTCTCCTTCCTGACTCATCATGGGGCATAGACGGGCGATACCCATGGGGCTTCCTGCTCCAAGGGGCTTCAAAATGAGTAAACATCAAATAATAATGTTTATAGAGTGGTGCAGGGATACCAGTGCTGAAGGTAGCATCGCAATGGTTCCCTCGACTAAGGGCCTATGGGATTTTTCACTGTGATCTGGGATCAGTGCTGATAATAATCTCTGTCTTGAACAAAAAATCATCAAACTCACACATTCTGTTCTTTGTGATAAGCTTAACAAATCTACTTTTCACTTTTTTTTTAAGCTTAAACGTAATCAGCGTGAGTAAAAACTATTATTAAGCTACTTTGGAACTACAACATGGCGTTTCGACTTAAAAGCAACACCAATACTTCCAATGTCTAACGTCTTGTTCGGACCTCTTGTTTGAGTCTCCTCTCGATCAAATGACCTGATCAAGTTGGTCCTCATGGCTGTGGAAATAATGTACCAATTTCTGATTATTAAAAATTGATCAGAAATGCTCGCAGTTTGGTCCTCGGCCATTTTTGTAGTCCTTATTATCAGTTCATCTGCTACTGTCCCTTGAAACATACAACTGTTTAAGATTCAGAAGCAAACAACATCAGATGCATTTATTTTTTTTTCTAACTTAAACATTAAAGTCTTGTGTACATGAATATTCATCTGAAACCTTATCTAGCGCAATTATCCAAAAACAGTATTCTAAATCCCATAAACATAAGGCCTTGGTAACCAGGAAGTGACTCATTTTAGTGTTTTTTGGATTCCTGCACCTCTCTGCTTTAAAAGGTCTTAAAATGCTTTCAGTTATTAAGGTTGAGATTTTGCATGTAGCTACTGCACTCAGCCTTTAACGGACCAAGTCAGCGATATTTGGACGTGTTGTTTAAATTAACCTGCTTGTGCAAACATTGCCAACTTATGTATCCATTTAGGACCGCATGTCTGTCAGGAGAACTGCTTGCAAGTTTGTTTATAACATTGAGTGTTGAAATGGGATATTTTGCGAGTAGAATAATTAAAACTTGAAATGATTCAATTTTCAGTCACATTAAAGTAATTAAATGATTTTTTTCAGAGTCATTATGCTTTTATTTGGTATTGTCAATCAGGATGCATGATATTGGATTTTTGAAGATATTCGATTTGCCGATATTTCTAAACTTCTCGTTGCTGATACCAATACTGATATTTTTGGTAAGAGTACAAGGTCTCCCTTTTACTAAAATTGACCTTTTCCCCTCACTGTGACAGCATATTTGTGTTAGAAATAGACGTGGACCAAGGATAATAACATTTCATTCTCTAATAGAAGACCCCAATGTTTTTAGAATGTAAACATTCAGCAATAATAGGGTGAAGCATTGTGCTACAAACATACATTCTGTGTCAATTTATGAAATATATATGGCTATAAATATCTGCAGAAATGTTGATATCTGCCGATGCCAGTATTTTACTGATAATATTGTGCATCCCTGCCAAAGCTTAGCAAGAAGGACCTGCCTGATGACAGACATGGAATCAGGCAAATCCAGCTGTTTTGCAACTAACAACTAGTCCAAATAGTGCCAACTTATTTGAGCAATGTTAGCTTTTTTTCTTTTTTTTCCCAATAATATTATTTTTTTATTCTGTTTTGGCGAAAGTTTTGCTAGGAATTTTTTTGCAACTGTTGCACAAAGAGGTTGGCTTGCTTCTCACCAGTTCTGCCCACTTTTCATGAATGTCAGCAGAGTCGGGAGAGGCGTGTCGAAAAGTTTACTTGAACTTGATTTCGTCTGTGAATTTTTCTGCAACTTGGGGATCATGTTTCCGCATATTTAAGCTTTTTTTTTTTGTAAAGAAAGTTGATTGTGCTGCACTACAAACTGCTTTCACTGCAATAACAAGTTGGAAATAATAATGGTAAATTAATAAAACTAATATAATTATAAGAAGAATTGGAATAGTTACAGGAAAAGTAATAATGATAATGGACTGTGTAGTGTTGACCTACTCTTCTGTAAAGTGTCTTAAATTAGCAAATTGTTATCATTTGGCACTAATCAAAAGATTGGTTGATTGTTAGACTGATTGGAGTAAACTTCTGACACTGTCTTAATTCCACCAACAAGCTGAAAAGATCCTCACCAATAACCTTGTGCACTGGTTTGTTTTGCTCTTGGCCCTGGTCCTCCACATGACCAAACCCGCCCCTGCTCTGCTGCTGCTTGTTACTCTCACCAAACATGAGCGCGCGGTCCTACTTTTCGCCCCCTGTGTGTGAGAATTGATATGTTTCATTGAGCAGAGTGAACACAGGAGGAGCTGAAGGAGGCAAAGAGAGTGGGGAGGAGGGGGAGGGCCGCTGGTCGCCGGGTTTCCATGTGACAAGGGGAAATATGAGGGACTTTGACAGGTCTTAAACGGTCTGGCGCCAAGGCCTGAGTCTAGCCGCTAAATATAGCCGAAGAGATGATGCAGGGAGATGGGAGGAGAAGATGGAGAGATAAAAGGAAGAAATGAACAATGTGGAGGGGAGGAAGGAAAAAACAATACTCGATTATGGACCAATATGGCGCAAAAAGTGCCCCGTTCTGCGGTAATTAGAGCGTCTGTGGGCCGGATCACTGACATGCACGGGGGCGCTTTTACGCACATTCTCACATCTGCAGCTGAGCTGTTGTGTTCTGAGCGGACGGATCAAGGACACGGAGAAGCTTTGGTCAACTTCCTACTGTATGAGACACGTCATGTAAAGTCACTTTTAGCCCAGTAAGCAGGGGGACCGAGCACCAGGGGCGGGTTTAGACGGTTTGTGGCAGGGGCATGAACAAAGCAAGCCCCTTCCCATGTCCACAGGACTCTATCGAAAAGTTATTTTCTGATTACAAAGACATTTTGAGCCTTTTGAGGGACTCTTTGGGGCAAATGCCAAGTTAAATTTTTAATCAAAACAGAAGAAACTGTGGAAATTTAAAAAAAAAAAAATGTGTTGACTATGTTAGGCAACATTTTGTTCCTCCACAGTTTCACCAAATTGTCCAGAGATCACCAATTTATTTGTGCAATGCTGACAATGTCAGAAGAGTTTCCTTGCAACTTTTACTGGATCTTCAGTGATAAAATCTTATTTTTCTGAATCAACATGCTAGTGACAAAATTGAAAATGATAAAGAGCTTGTCTTAATTTCCCACACTGGTTGCTTACAATAAAATATCTATAACCTGAAAAACACATCATTGACAAACATCACCTTAAATATGAAACTAATTCTTCTTACACCTCAGTAACAAAAATAAGTTGGTAGTGTTACTGCAACTTGCTTTCCTAGTTGTGCCATTTACAGTGTCAGAGGAGCTTGCTTGCAACTTTTTGTATTTTCTTGCAGAAATAACAGGATTTTTATTTTTTTTTTTTTTCAAATCAGGATGCTGCTCTTACTGATAAAACTGCACATGCTTTTGCAATACTTTGAAAAGTTAAGTTTCATCTGTGTGTCCAGATATTGTAGAATTTTGTGTAATGGAAACATTATTCAGAAATTTCTCTGCAAATATTTTTAAACCAAAATGGAGACTACATAAAAATAATTTATATAAATTGACAACATAAGTTTAATGTAAAAAGTAAATAAACAATAATATAATTTAGGGAGAATGTCATTCCACAAGTAAAACACTTTGTGTTGATGCACAGTGTCTCGCTCATGCCAGTTTCACCAAATTCTCCAAACACTGCTTACTTAATCAACTTTGACTGTGACTGAGGAGTTTGCTTGCAACTTGAATGGATGTTTTTTGTTCTAAATAAACACATTATATTTAGTGATGGGCTTGCACAATTGTGGGCAAAGTTTGGAAAAGCTGGTTGGAAATTTTGACTTTTCTGCTGAATTATTTATCAACAAAAAAAATCCTTTTGATTCTGAAAATTTAATTTAATTCCTAAAAATGACTAAGAAGTGCAAGTTATTCTTGTGAATTTGTCTAAATTGCACAAATAAGTTGTCAGTGTTTGGGCGAGTGGGTCCCTCCTTGGCACCGTCAGCCATTTTTAAAACACTGTCATTGTCATCATACCATGTCCTAAGTATGCAAAGTACAGACCTGATCTTTCACTGGTCACTCATGACTACATATTGAGCCCCCGTAGAGCACAACACCACAGCCAGTCTCCTTTCTTAACATTAAATATGTGCTGACAACTTTTTACATCAAAAAACCTTAAACTTAACCTCTCATGTTGACCCACTTCTAGGTTTAAGGTCAGAAAATTTCTGCACTGTAAAGATTACTTAATCATCTTAGCTTCACATAAATGAGTGAACTTGTTGCATGAATGATTTCAAACACCCTTAAACTGACATTTAGGAAACAATTCAAGATACAAAACCCTTTAATGTCAGCAACAAATACCAAGTTTTCCTTTTAAATGTTTATGATAAGGTACATTTGCTTCTCTAGCCTCAGCACCAACCACCTCCTTATAGTGAGCAGACATGACTCAGATGTCCAAAAATGTCTCAGCGGTCTATAAATGAAAGATGTTGTAGTTTGGACTTTAAAGAAAACATGTGAAAAAACTTAAATAAAAAGGCAATTCAGGTTTTTTATTTGACCACATTTCCTGACCATGTGTATGCTTTGTTTTCCTGAAACCCTGATTCACCAATGTATATACAGAAAAAAAGCAGATTGTTTTTGTCCTAAGATTTCTAGATAAACAAGGAAGAATGTAAAAAAAAATACACTGCAGTTAAATAAAGTAAAATAAGGTATATAGATGTGCGTCCTGTTATGGCCTCTTCTTGTCTTCTTGACTTGTTGCTCTTTTTTTCATGGCTCTGTGACTCAAATTTGGGTCCTGACCCACAACTTGACACCCACTGTCATGGGGAATTTTGTGAGAGCTTCTTATAATCCTAATGTTGGCACCACAAGACCATGAAGGGGGTTTAAAGTCGAACTATTTATGCAGCTAGTTCACTCATTTAATTTAAATGTGCCATATCATTATTTATTTAAAAGGCAGAGCTGGGTGCTGACAACCCCTCAAAATATCTTATTCTCCCTTTCTCTTCATCCTTAACTAACACCCAAATAAAGCTCAAGTGTAACCAGCACATTATTGTCCGCATTAATCCTCAGCACAGAGGATATGTTCATGTATCAGCGCCTCGCGCAGCAGCCCTCCTTCCTCGGACTTAATGACTTTTAAATCGCGCGTAATGGAGATTTCTGCAGCCCTGACGGCACAGAACAAATAAATGGTGACTAATTTGCACGGGCATTGTTGATACAATTATCCAGCTGAGTATTCCGGCAGAAAAACCGTTATCCTCCCCCATGTGTGGCTAATGTGTTTTTCTTTTTTTGCGCAAGAAGAAGTCTGTCCGAGTCTGCAGTGCAATGCTGCATCTTTGTCAATCCATCAAACTGAAGGTGCTGAAGCCTACAAACAAGGCAGCTGCTCGGGAACATACAACACAACTGAAATACAAGGAGGCAGGAATTATTGCAGGTGCTTTTACGCGTGAGGCCAATTATTTGTGAGGTTTTGTCTCCAACGTCTAGCTGCGTAAAACACCTTTCACTAACTTCCTAAATGATGCTTCCATTGGTGACCATTTGATTCTTTGGAGAGCGATATCTGATATAACATGTGTTCCCTGCACCTTTTGGTGTCACAGGTTCTTGTATTGTGGCTGCTCCTCGGCCTCCTTCCTCTTTACGCATGGCTGTATCAGTGTGGTGGACGCCGAGCAACAAGTGTGTAACGCAGCGGAGATGTGCAAACATTTCATGCTTTTAAATCACATAACATGCTGGATCTGCCACACAAGCGCACACTGCTGCAGCTTTGTGGACTCTCGAGTCATTTAAAGGTATAAATACAGTTTATTCTGCCTTCAAAACGCAGGAGTTTATATGTTTTACTGCCTTTTATATTCATTTGGAGAGGTCTCTTGAAGTGGATGTCAAACATTTTCGAATATGAAGGGGCCTCTAAATATTGATCAGGACATTTTTATAGCCTCTGAATGGGGGTGGGCAGTCTATTAAGTTTTTTACATACTTATATATTTTATAGAAAACACAAAGTACTATAGATACTGATATAGTTTGATGTTTAGAAAATAGATGGATTGCAGGCCCCGATGCTCAGTAAAAAGATTGTTCACAGCAAAAAATACTGAAAGTAACATGATTATTAATCTCCAAGTTACATCATTTTACTTGATAAATGCTAGGAGAACTTTTTTAAAATTGATAAGAAATTGAATAATATTGCTTTTGTTTGAAATCATGTCAGGAAAATTAAAGGTTCAAACAATGAGAGGGTTGTTCTCACTCCTTGCCACCTTCACTTATTTTTTCAACACGCTGCCAACCTGTTTGTCCAATTCAGACAGTGAGTAGGAGTCTGTCTGCGGTTTTTGGTGATTAAATACAAGAATTTGCCCATTAATGGGTGTCTAGATGTATGGCATCAAACACTGATAAGAGGTTTTCCATCGTTTTTAGCCAGTTTCACCTGCCTCTTCAAATGTAGCTCACAGTTTTGTTTATATAAGACAACGTGCAGGAGTTTGCCTACAGTTTATGGTAATTAAGTACAATCATTTTCCCAAAATTGGACATCTATGACTTGTTTTTTACTTGCTATTGCATCAAAAAAAAAAACTTCAGTAATGTTTGATTTGTATTAGCATCACTCCAAAGCTTTTAATTCTGGTTTTGTGACAACTATTTGCTATTTCTCTGGTAAAAAATATCAGTACATAAGTCCATTTAGCCAAAATATTGAGATGTGATTTTTGCTCCACATTGTCCAGCCCTACCTCTTTAAGTGTTCAGCGTGGCTGTTAAATGAAGCCGCTAAATGGGAAATGCGCAGTTGCCTCATTCAGCGGGATTATCACTTTTTGTTTCACATTTTATGACCCACATCAGCACTAGAGAGCAGCTGTTTACCCAGAACAAAAAAAAAATCACTCCTGACACCGAGTCCTGACCGAGAGAGAGGAGCGACAGGCACGTGAAGACTTCAGGCCAAATCCAAAGAGACAAGAGGCTGTTCTTATTGTGGAGACTGGCGCCGAGCGGCTCTTTAACCCACCGAGGCAATCAGGGGGAATGTGCAGAGGGTGAGCAGAGGGGCTGCTGCTGCTGGTGGTGGTGGTGGTGGTGGTGCGGGGGGGCCCTCGTGGCTCCCGGAGCCCTGCGCTGTCCTCCGCTTTGACAAAATACAACCTGCCGGAGATTTCACGGTGCAACCCTGAGCCCCAACCCGAGCCCTAAATCATATCAGCGCTGCTGGTTTGATGTGGCATTGAGTCGAGAGTCCACAGAAAGCACCACAACCTGCACCATTTAAACTTTTTTAAAGTCTGTATTCGTGATTTTAAGGCTGATTTTGCGCCATTAAAAGTCTACAAAAACTTTCATGAACTCTCAAAGATCGAAGTGAGCACTCACCCTGATTTTCTCTCAAAATTCACTCATCATCATTCATCTGGTTTCCTCTTTTTGTCTCCACGCAGCAGCATCTGGCTTTGTCTTTTCCAGCCTCGTCCCTCTCTCTCTCTCTCTCTCTCTGACGCTGCTGCCTCCCCGTCAGCTCGATCAGGAGAGCGCCCAGATGAGCGTCTCAGTGCGGCTGGAGCACAGCTCACAGAGCCCGGGCTGGAGTGGAGCAGACCCAGCCTGAGCGGAGAAAAAAAAACTGCCAATCATCAAGAGAGTGTTCGCAGAGGGGCTGAGGTGGAGCTGCACCTCTCTGTGGAGCAGAGTTTTGGACACGGAGGCTGTGGACCGGCTCGCTGGAGGGGACTTTGCTCAAAAACGCACGCCGGGAGAGGTGATGCCTTCGCCGGCCAACTACTGAGGGCTGACCCGCTGTTTGGCTTGGAAATGGGGGTGGGATTTCCCGATCTTTCCTGTCATTGGTTAATATTTTATTCTGTTGACATGTTTTCTTACTGCTAATGCTTCCGACACCTTCTCGTCCCCCCTCCCTCCTCGCTTTCCGAGCTGTCAGAACCACGCCTATAGGGGCCCACAATTGGTCCAGAAAGCGTAAAATCAGCAATCAAAGGGGCTTGGTTCATTAGTGTTGGGGATGGAGGCAGGAAGGACATGTGAGATAGTCACAGATCTGCAGTGAGCGGGGCCACATCTCCTCAGTGTGTCAGTGTGGGATGACTGAGGCGCAGAAACTGTGAGGCTCTCCGCGCACACGGCCGGGCTCTGCCTTCGCACCGAGCCGCTACACGATCCGCGACCCACGGAGGGACCAAAGGACACTCAGCGCACCCTGGGCTCTCTTTTTTCAGCCTTTTCTCCATCGCGATTACGCGCTGTGTGTTTGACACGGCGCGGGAATCCTGACGCGCGAACACAAACTCCACAGCTCGCGGAGTTTGCGGGGAAATACGACTGATACATAAAAACAAATCTGAATTTTTTTCACTTCGCTTTTTGTGGATGCACCGATGAGAGATCCAGTTTTTACAGGGACTGCAATGGCTTATCACCCTTTCCACGCTCACCGGCCCTCAGACTTCCCCATGTCCGCCTTCCTCGCGGCCGCGCAGCCTTCCTTCTTCCCGGCGCTCAGCCTCCCTCCCGGGGCGCTCACCAAACCCCTGCCGGACCACGGGCTGGCCGGGGCGGCGGAGGCTGCGCTCCACCCGGCCCTCAGCCACCATCAGGCGGCTCATCTGCGCAGCATGAAGAGCCTGGAGCCCGAGGAGGAGGTGGACGACGACCCCAAAGTTACACTGGAAGCCAAGGATCTGTGGGACCAGTTTCATAAACTCGGCACGGAGATGGTTATTACCAAGTCTGGGAGGTAGGAATATCCAACTCCTCGATCATTATTTCCCTTTTCTTCTTTTTTATTTAAATCTCCTGCGCGTTTTGGGTACATCCATGGAGCGAAAGAGCCGACGAGTGACTTAATAGCGATTTAATCCCGTTTTTTCTTTCTTTTTAAATAAATCTCAAGCGCATTTGGACAGCCTTTATCGAGAATGAGCCGCAACTGACGAGTTTGCAGCTGCCAAAAAGACATTTATTTCCGATAATTTTCTTTTGCACACATTTTTATTTCGCCTTTCAAATGTTAAACACGATAACAGACGGAGAGAAAGCTCAAAAGATACCACATACTGCTAAAAATATTCCAAAATTAAAGCCAACCAACGAAAAATAATGATGAAGGAAACAAAAAATCCAAGAGCAGCGCGAGACAACGAGACACTATCCCGGCCCCTGCAGCGCCTTTTCCGGTATAAATCATCCACACTGTGGCACAGTCTATCATCAGAAATATGAGTGTTTTTCCATATCATCCAAAGAGAGTTGCCATATCTTGTAAAATGGTATTCGCGTTTCTTACCGGCAGCCCTGCGCGTCAGGCCTGTGCCATATCGTCTCGACTTCCCCTCCGATTATTTATTTATTTATTTTATTGATTTTTTAAAATATATTTATTTACACCTGTATATCAGTCAGATGTCAGAAAAACTCCCTTTGGAGTCCACACAAAAGAAAAATAAACAAAAAACAAAAGAAAACCCAAATGCAAAATGATTTAAGAATAAAAAACCAAAAAGTCAAAACAAAAACCATGGGGTTATGGGCACATGGGTGGTTTAGTCCACAAAAATAAGTATTTTAACTTGATTTTCTCCAACTCAAATCATTAAAATATCATCATATACTTCATGTTAAATGCATCAAACTGACTTCTTTTTAATAATAAAAAAATCTCTCTCTAAAGTTTTCCTAAAAATGATCTGGACTGAATGAAGTGGCAGTTTATTCCACTTTAACACCACCAACGTACATGACAGTGTAAAGCGCACGATAAAGGCTCCCCTGTGGCATAATTTCGTCTTTTATTTGTGTATGTTGGCTGAGAGTATGTTTACAAGCCTGTTCCATCAGCAAATGAAATGAATCTTCGTAAATGAGAAGTTATCTCGTTTAGCCTGAATTATGATTCAAATCTGCTGTTTTTTAATTGAAACCGCACTCATATAGCTGTGTAAAATCTCAAATTGGAAAAGCCTCATTCAGTAAATGGATAAAAGATGAACATTTATGCTACGAATACTTGATTTTGAATTGTTATCAGAGAATATTTGAGTCTGGAGCGTCCATGATCGAGTATTTGATGTGTTTAATGAAGTTCCAGTCGTCCATAAACACCTTAAGTACCTTCACTTTTACTCAAAACAGTCCGTTTTTGAAAAGCGTGTCTTTATTTCGAAATATTTATGACACTTTTCCACCCTGATCAAAGTAAATATTTGGAATATTTTCTGCTTTTATCGCGTATTTATCTCCTTAAAGTGCGCTGTGAGGAGGCAGCAGAGCTCCTGGCTTTTATAAACAGGCTGTCACTTCAAAAAGCTGCAGGACGTGAGGAGCTGTGGTCATAAATATACTGCTCAGCTTTGTAGTGCACGCTGTGGACAACGTACACACACGTACACACACCCAGACACACACAAACAACAAGGTTTTTGTTGTGTTGCTCGCGCGTAATTGTGCGTAATGTCTGACTATTAAAATATTTCCTCTTGTTTTCCTCGCGTTGCCTTCACGGTCTCTCTTTGTCACGTTAATTCAACTGTTCCGTGTTGATGTTGCTGCTTAGGCTGATTCAGTGTATGTGTGTGCGCGCGTGCGTGTGTTTGGTGTGTATATGTGTGTGCAGGAGGATGTTCCCCCCGTTCAAAGTACGGATAAACGGGCTCGATAAAAAAGCCAAATACATCCTGCTCATGGACATCGTGGCAGCGGACGACTGCCGGTACAAGTTCCACAACTCTCGCTGGATGGTGGCGGGGAAAGCCGACCCGGAGATGCCCAAAAGGATGTATATCCACCCGGACAGCCCGGCCACGGGCGAGCAGTGGATGGCCAAGCCTGTTGCTTTCCATAAACTCAAACTGACCAACAACATATCAGACAAACACGGATTTGTGAGTACACAAACACTTCTAAATCCCTCTTGAACTTTGTGAGAAGAGTTTGACACCAGTGCTAGATGAACTAGTGCGAAATGATATGTTATTTCGGTTAAATGGGCAATATTTTAACAAAACAAAAATGAAATGAGGTCTTTTACACACACTGAACAGACTGTAGCTTATTTTTGGCTTCTATTGTACCACCCAAAAAAAAAAATCTAAAATAAATATAAATTGACTGAAATAGAAATAAATCGAACAGTCACCCAAGCTGTTGTTGCAAGCTTGAATTATTTTATGCTTTAAAGTTTGAATCCTCACACAGATTAAAGCACGTTCAACCCAAAACTGACACACACCAGTCTCTAACATTTGTTCTTACTTTACACGGTTTAAAAGAAAAAGAAATAAAAAAAAACAGTCCTCTTAAAATCCTCATGCTCTCCTTTCTTTTCATTTTTAAGTCAATATTAAATTTTCATGGAGCATATGGAGGCAAAGTGGGTCAACGTGGCTGCAAAATAATAACAACAATATGCCACTGGAAACTGGAAATAATTCTCAAAAATGTTCACAATTCAAACCTGAAGACCTGCTTTAAAATCTCAAAAGGAGGACAATTTTGAGTGCGCACGGTTGGATTTTTTTTTTTACGTATCCGTGTGCGCAAAATAGCCCTAAAATAAATAATACATGCGTTTATAGATGAGTGAATTTTTGCTGCTGGATGTTATTACTTCCAAAGCTGTTGACACTTTGTCGCCACTTGACTTCCCACCGCCGCTGACATACTCTGAGCTTATGTTTCCCTCAAGCTCTCCAAATTATTATCAGCCTGCGTTTTCTCCTCCAAGACTTCATGCCACAGCAGCGAGGGGCCTGTGTGAGAGCACGTTTAGACTTTTAATGCCTCATTCCTGACTGTGGTTTTATCACAGGAAAAAAACACTACCATCATATCAGAGCTGAGTGTTTATAAAGAGGATTAAGAGGTGTATCATGAAATCGGGCAACAGCGAAATGGCGTTAAATGAGCTTAAATAACGGAGCTGACAGACGCGTTTAATACCCCCTACAACCTGTAAACTCACATAAGTTATAAATGGTATAGAGCAGTTTGTGTCTGGATGTTCTAAAGGGGAAATATAACCTGATATTGTTCAGTTATTTCGCATTTATGGGAATATTGTTTGTATGCTGCATTTTACGCACGTTTTGGGCAAAAAATTATCCTTGCTTAAATCAAGCATTTGGCATAGTTTCACTGCTGAGTAACGTTCAAGGAGACTAGAGTATATAAAAAAAAACTCAACGAGGTCAAATGTTAAATGTCTGAGAAGGTCCATCTGACTGGCAGGCAAAGTGTGCTTCCGTCTGGAAACAAATCCAACATTTACATGCCAGTCTAAATTTGCAATCGGTTACAGGCACGTTTGTTTGTATGTCCTCGTCGTATTTACACATGGAAGTGCTGCTTATTTGTCAGGATTAATTTATAATTCCATCACCTTTTTCTACCTGGAAGTGACGCTTTGTTTGCACTTTAATTGCCCCTTCATTTTCGCTCTGGTTTCTCGGGCTGATGTTTTAGTGTTGAAGTGATGGACAGTGCGCATGTCAAACAGCAGGCCCTGCGGCTCCAGCAGCCTGTAATGTGTCCATACTTGGTGGTAAATTAGACATGAATGAAAGATAGAAAGTGCATCAAATCATATTTTCTGCTGTGGTTGTGAGTCTTCATGACAACATGTGTGGCCTGCTCTGTGTTTTTGCTCCTTCTCGTCGTGTTAATTACAGACGCACAGTCTTCAGACCAGCACTAATAACAAAGATGAGCCGCGAGGTCTCGTATGGAGAGGGTTAAACAGGAAAACAAGTGCTGCCAGCCGATTGAAACATGAATCGCGATTTTTATATGACTTTGACACATATTAAGGCTGACTTATAGCAGTGATAATATGTGTCTGATTGGACCTACCCTATTTTTGATAGCTATTTTGAAATTTGTACTATAATTTAAGCAGTTTTACCCCCTGATGGGTGACCATTTCAAACATAAGTCCATCTTAAGTCAAATTGCTCTCCATCAAGGGGTAGGGGCTTACTATTTATCCAAAAACTTTCAATTCATACAGTTCACAAATGACAAGAAGAATTTCTAATAGCATTGGATTTTATTAATCAATTATATTTTTCCGAATTATTTTTGCTTTTATTTCCAACTTATTGAACTTAAATTGAATATTGCCAACCTTTTCGTACAATTAGAGAATGCTATCTTCCCTCCTCTTCGTCAAAATTATTGCAGAATTACACCAGTTGGTCGGCAACATTTGGAAAAGTAGGTTATACTCTCTGGTTGTGTGCGCTCTCGAAGCTTTCACTATGTTTTCCATTCACTGCCAACATGTTTGTACAATTTAATTACTAATTTAAGCAAATCATTGTTAAATTCACCTTTTATTTTAAAAACTACTAAAAAAAAATATACAGTAAAAGACATACTTTACTTACAACCGAAAAAAGGTCAGTTTCAACCAATTCTACAAACATCACCAAAATATTTTTGCTATTTTAGGTGTTTTAATGATGACACGATGTCTTTATTATTATTTCCTTTTTCCAAGTGTTTTTTGTTTAATCTAAAGCTGTCATTTGCATATATTAATAGGTATATTTGCCCTTGTGTTTGAAAGCATTTCAGGCAATCATCTTTTTGACAATTTATTGCTATGTGGCTGTTTCATCCAAATAAATGCATTATTTTTGACATCATAAGTCCTGGTATTCACATCAAAGTTGTGTGTTTTCGTGTGTGTTGGTCCAGACAATTCTCAACTCCATGCACAAGTACCAGCCCAGGTTCCACATCGTCCGAGCCAACGACATCCTAAAGCTCCCGTACAGCACCTTCAGGACCTACGTGTTCCCCGAGACCGAGTTCGTGGCTGTGACCGCGTACCAGAACGACAAGGTGAGTCCCTGCGCTCACATTCACACACAACCCTTCTACACAGTCAAACACACACACACTGGACAAACTGCCTCTAATATGGCTGCTATACTTTGCATAATAAATGTCCTACATGCCCCCTCCCTCCCCTCTCTCCCCCTCCCCCCGCCGTCATCCCCTGAAGACTTAATCTGATTTTGTAGGTCGCCTAATTTCCCTGCAGAGGACTCCCATGTCCCACTTGATTTTTGTAATTGCTGTTTTGCCTGGACTTGCGGGTGTAGCTTATATCTCTCTGACTATGAATTCAAATTTGAAGCCAGAGTTTTTGTGTGCTGGTGGTGGAGGTGTGTTATCAGGAATCCGTGCGCAAGAAACGCGCAATTAACCTTAACCAGAGGTGGATAAATTGGGCGTAAAAATGTGGAGAGTGTGTTTGTTTGTTGGCTTTAAATGTGGCAACAAATATGGCCGACACATATTAAACTACATCTATGCCAATATTTAAAAATTATGAAATGGTCAAGGTTTAAATTCATGTTAAAATATTACATTCAACATTCTGGTGTATTTGTACTTTATCTGGTAAATCTGAATTAAGTTATCTTCATTTATTCACAGACAGAAGCAGGTATGAAATAGGCTTCATACACCTGCCAAATTGAGAATTTCTGCAGATTAGTTTTCAAAAAGCAAAGAAATTACTTTAATGTCATGGCATTTTGTACAAATTTAGCTTTGTTGCTGGGCTTCTATACTTTATTAGAGTTCATAGTTTTTTCTGTATGGAGGGTTTTATTTGTACATAAAAATTCTGCATAGAATTTCATGGTTTTGTGTTAAATCCAGCAAAATTGAGAATTTGCATAGCCTAGGGAATAAAGAATAATGTGTGTATTTTTCAAAAAGTTAATTTCATATGTATGGAATTTAAAAAAAAGAAAGCTGATCTTAATCATGGCTTTATATACAGCTTTAAGGCCAAATGGCTTTTTTCAGTCAAGGTCGTATCTTTGAAATAATCCAAAAAATATATTTTTTATGAAATATTTCTTCAGTATTTGTTTTAAAATCAGCATATCAAGGTCTGCACATAGCTCCTTAAATGAGGCATGAGCTTTTGTATGTGAGTGTGTGTTTACTTATGTATTTATTGGTTGGGGTTAATTTCTATGATAATCTGTCACATCTAAATAGAGGTTGTGCCGAGTTACAAAATCCAGGGTATTTTCAGAGAGGGGGTTTGTGTGTTTTAAGCTTCAGCATGTCTTAATTTAGGTTTAGGTGTTCTTCCTTAGATTGAGCATGCTCTGTTTTGTGTGTGTGTGTGTTTTAATGTCAGACTCTTTTCTTTTTTTAATTTGGGTTTTGAATTTGTCAATTAAAAATCAACAAAATTCAGAATAATTCAGTCTAAGTTTTGAGAAAAGCAGAAATCCTGATTTAAGATTATTTATGCTTTATTACACACCTTAATGTGGTTTTGTACGTGTGTTTTTAAGTCAAGCATTTTGACTTCTTTAATCAAGCTTGTTTCAAGAGATTTTGGTGTGACAATCAATCAAAATCAAGTTTTTTGATACAAGATTTGTATTTGGATCCTAAAATCAATTGTCTTTAGAATGATTTTTTGTTTTCGTGTTTCTAGCCAGAATTTTAAGTTTAAAGTTTGTTTGAGTTTTGAGTTTTTGCAAGCAAACTGAAGAATAAAATACAGAACAATTAAGGTCATGGTTAGGTTTTTCTAAAATACACAAGTTAAGATTTGGGGTCTTTAATGCATTGTTAAAAAAATCCTAGAGCATGTTTCTCTACATGTGTATTGATATATAGAATCCAATTTGGGGTTTGTGTAAGGTTCCTTAGGTCAAGCATATTCCAAATGAGGTTTTGCATGTGTCATAAAACTCAGAGGATTTTGGTTTGAATTTTCATTTGAGTTTTGGAAATCCGGCATTTTTGAATCCAGGTTAGTATCTGGTTGCAAATTCCAAAATATTTAAGAAGGTTTTCGTTTGGGTTTTAATCACAATCAATCAAAATTAAGCCTATCTAACTAGAGATTTGAGTGTGGTCCTTTAAATTAAGCATATTTCAAATGAGGTTTTGTATGAATGTTTAACACCAGGCATTTTAGGTTTGACGTTTGTTTCGGTTTATAAAAATTTAACACTTTCTAGATAGGCTTTTGTTTTGTTATGGAAGCAAAAACAACACACAAGTCCAGCACAAATGAATTTAACTTTTAGGCTTTAAATCATGCCACATTTCTGTTTTGAGATGCAGCACAGCTCATAAACACAAATCATGTTTATATACATGTATGTTTGCACATGTCTATAGATACATACACATTGTAGGCATATTTCAAATGAGGATTTGTATGTGACTTTAAACCGTGTCGTTTTGGGTTTGAGGTTTGTTCGGGGTTATAAAAAACAAGGTTTTTGAACTTGTGCATTAGAAATCAGCAATGTCCAGCGTATGTACATCTAGGTGTCATAAAAAGCTGATTTGAGGCTGTTGATGAACATAAAGCACACATACATTGTGGTTTTGTGAACGTGTAGTACATTGAAGTGTATGTGAATCGGAGTTTGTGTGGGTCCTTTAATCAATGGAATTTCAAATGAGGTTTTGTACATCACTGTGGCACTGGGTGATTTCGTGTAAGGTTTGGTTTGGACTTACAAGGTTCCATCATTTTTCAATAAAGGTTTTGAACTGGTGCATGAAGATGAAGAAAATCAAGCACAATCTATTCAGGTTTTGTAAAAAGCTTATTACACTAATTAAAAGTTGCTGACGCAAAATTACGCACCCTCATGCACGTGTGTTTCAGCGTACGCGAACTTCGACTTTAACCGATTTATTAAATCGAGTTTTTAAGCAAGATTTTTTTTGCCACTTTAAATCAGAAATTGTTACGTCTTGGTTTTATTTAGGTTTATTATCAAGCGTTTTGGGAAGGTGCTGAATCTGCGCAAGAAGAAATCGACAATATATGGCATAATTGAATCCATGTTTGCTAAAAGACAGGATTTCTGATTTGAGGTTGTCAACGAAACTTGACGCCCACCTTAATTAGGGTTTTGCACATGAATGTTTTGACATCCAGCACATCGGAAACACGGTTTGTATATGGTTCCTTAAATCTAGCACATTTCAAATAAGGGTTTGGCAGACATCTTTGTTTTGTTTGGGTCCATAAAAATACAGCGTTTTTTAATCAAGAGCTGAATTTGTGATGGAAAAAAGTCAACAACACCTAGATTTATGTGGGTTTGTTAAAATCCATCATTTCAAATGGAACTCTTGAAGTTGTACATGAGTATATTAAATGTGGCACTTTAGAATTGATTTTTTTTTCATCGTTACATGGTCCAGAGTATTCTGGTAGAGAGTTTGTGTGTGTGTGTGTGTGCGTGTGTGTGTGTGTGTCTTTTAAAGCCCAGCATAACTGGATTGTATTTTAAGTACGGTTCCTTAAATCGAGCATATTTCAGATGAGGTTTTGTACAAGGATTTTCCCATAGTGCGTAAAATGTTTGGCACACCTTAATCGAGGTTTGTACCTGTATATTAAAATCCAGCATGGTGAAATCAAGGTTTCAGTTAAATTAGTGATATTTTAAATTAGGTTTAGCATGCGTGGGAGTTTAAAATCAGCCGCCCTTGAATGCAGCATTCGTTGATAAAAATCCGGCCTAGATCGGGATTTGGGGTTTGTTTGTGTGTTTATTTGATGGTATTAATGTAAGCCCCCTCCCCTCCCTCTTTATCCTCCCCCATGAAGCTAATTGGAGCTTGTGTCCGGCGGGGTGACGGTGAGGAGTGAGGAAAAGTGTGGGGGGGTCTCTTGTAGTAAAATTTTATTGGGAAGAGTCACCATCGATTAGAGGCCGTTTAAAAGGCTGGTCAGCCTGCAGCCATAGTGGACAGACGCTGACACACACTCACACTGCTCAACACACCCCCAAGCGACCTGTTCAGGGGCCACTCAAGGGCCCCCAGGAACCGGGGAGTTGCACGTGCAGGAACCAGGCTCGTGCTCGCAGGCCTCGCGTTTACACGTACCGGGAATCATCAGCAGCTGCAGCAGCCCGCACCAAACCGCGTGATTAATAATGGATACGATCGTCATCTGTTCAAGTATTGCTCCCTCTGCTTTTTTATGTTTTTATCTGGGGAGAGGGGGGCCCTGAGGCTTCTGTGGCCCCTCAAGAGGAATATTTCGTGGCAGAATTTCCCTCTAGGGGCCAATGAGAATAACGCACCGTCATTACGTTTTTATTAATAATGCAAATGTGAGGCCTGCATGGCTCCGGTCCAACAAGACGCTGTGTGTGTTCTTCCATACATGCACCAGGTATTAGACTGCTCCAACAATTCATCTCTTCCTCAGAGACAGCTTTACCTTCAGGTTAAGGTAGGCCAATGTCTGGTGCCTCGTGCTCCAATGGGCTTTAAGATAACGCCATCATGAGCACCATACATGAAATATATGTCTAAGACCACTGTAAGGAATTAGGAGTGTGTTTTGGATATTTGGGAAAATAGTTTCTCGATGTGGGGTTTCACCCTCTTGACCAAAAAATTGCCTATTTACAGTATTCAAACAATTAGTTTAATGTTGCAAGCCTATCCATGCAACCTAGGCAATGCTTGTTCCTATTTTTGTTGGCAACTAAGTGTACACGTCTCAGTTGCACAAATATTTGGCAATATTTACACAAGCAGGCGAAATTGCCCTTGCTTCTTACCAGTTCCATCAACCTTTGCAAACTTTTTCTACATATTTTCTTTACTTCAATCACTAGTTTGGTCATGAGGATATGGGAAAATATGATTTTGTTACAATATAATTATTAAAAGTTGCTAATCTGACACTGTCTGTGCACAACATTGGCAATGAATGACAGTTTTATAATAATTAATTCACATATTTTTTTAGATTTTTCATCTGATTCCCAAATAATTTTGCTTTATAGTGATGTTGCCAAATTACTGGGATCAAAACTTATTTTATACTGCATAGATTGAATTAACTTGGGGGGGGGGGGGACTTGTCTAAACAGTACCTATTTGTGCAATTTAGACTGTCAGAACTGAATTGCTAGAAAAATGTTAGTACTTTGGAACAACATTATATTTATCGACCTACCCTGTTTCTAGAGATTGACTTTAATAACTGCATTATCTATTACCCGATTTTTAACCCCACTGAATAATGATTTGGAGAAGACTTCAGTTTAAAATCAATCATTCTAGGGATAAGGGCTCATCGATTAACTTGGAAATGCATTTTATACAGTTTGAAAAAGACTCTCTGGCATCTTAATTACTTTTATTTATTAACAGAAAGATAGTCCTCTATTATTTTGTATCCCAGATTGTTTTGCTTTAATCTCTGTTAATCACTTTATTTGTAAAGTTTTGACAGTGCTGCACGCTCTTTTGGCCAAAAATATTGCAGGTAAATGCCTGAACACTGTCTTAATTTCACAAATATGTTGTCAACTTTTAAAAAAGAGGGTGGTGCGGAGCAATTTCATGATCATTAAAGAAAAATAATTCAGAGTCTTACAGTTACTAAAAAAATCCCACATATTGCAAGCAAACGGTTAATATCTATAAAAGTGGGTAACTGGCGAGAAGTGAGGGGTGCAAAAATTGTAAAATATTGCCAACCTTTTGTGCAACTCCTTATTCATTTCCTTCATCTTATGAGGTGGATCAAGAGTAATTTTAATCAGTAGTTTAAAAAAAGGTACTTAAACTATATAATTTGACTACTTAACAAATAAGATGCGTCTCCTGTTATAACATAAAACGTAATCTGGGCACTTTAATGGATTACATTGTAATACCTCACCCTTTGTGCATCTAAAATTCACATTTAATCATAAAAAGTAACTTTAGACATACATTAGAGAGATAAAATCAGATTGTACACAAGCTTAATTTTTCCCATGCCAGCTTATCAGTGCAGACTTCAGACAGCGCCATCTCTCACTCTTTGACTAAAATATGGAGAAAGATTAAAACACTTCTGTTCTTAGAAAGATCCTCAAAAAAAATCCTTTAAATGTTTCTGACAGATATAATAAATAAGGGTCCAGGCTATAAATGAAGAAAGTAGCATGCACATCAAAAAAGTCAAAGTCCTTTTCATGAGGATTATCACCACAAATGTGATGCTTCAGGCCAAAGTCCTCATCAAACTGACCTACACCTTATAAAATCAAATTGAAAACCTTTTTAAGAGTTATCAGCAATGTTTGCACTGCTGAACAAACAGTAACAGAAGAGCTGTTCATTGACACTTTTCTATAAAACAATCAAAACTGTACGGTTGCATTTTTAGGCAGCATTGTTCATAAAATATGGAAGGGATGCTGGCCATAATAATCCTGTTTATTATGATTGTTCCATGAAGCTTCATCTTATCATCACTAACTGTCTGCATTTGAAAACCGTAATTAAATCATTTACAGAATCAAACCTCTTTTTTGTTTCACATTTGTTTCTAACTCAAATAGACTGAACAGGTCAGTTCCAATGCAGCAGAGACTATGCGTTCCTGAGATAAAAGGCTGATAAAAGGATAAAAGGAGCATTTAAAAGGCTGACCAGCCATTTAAACGATCATATTGGTGAGAGGGGAGCACACAGACTCAGCGGGGGAGAGTAGCACTGAATAAGTGTGTCTTTGTGTGTATGTGAAACACAACAAGCATCATGTCACGCGCTCTCATGCTCCCACAAAGCTCTATCAGACTGTTAGTTGACACAAATATCACGTCTATATTGAGTTAATGTAAATGTCTCCAATGGATTGGGCGCCCTAGGGATACAAGACCCCAAGAAGACCAGTTCTTCACTTTAGGGGAAGAGGGGATTTTGGCACATTTTTTGGGCGCTTCTCTCACATTTAGTTTTGTTGTTCATTCCAAAAATGCACAATCTTTATAAGTTGTATCTTGTTTATAAAAGTGACCAATACGGCTCTCCAACAATATCAAATACAGCACCAGTTGATATAAATTAAGGGGAGAAATAATAAACCGAAATAACGCTTCCAAAGGAGTATGGATTGAAAAGGATCATCCCACTTGAGGTGCTCCAGAAATTTAAGACCTCATGCAAAAAGTAAAACTTATTATGGCCTTCAAAAATAATATTTGAGCCCTTCTTAAGACTAATTAAGGATTCATGGGGGCCCCACTGGCATCTTGTGGTTTTTGCCTGGGGCCCCCAACTTTCTTAAAGCACCCCTGCTGGTGTAAAGAAAGACCAGTGCTTTTAACACTGTGCAAAACATGGATTCTTAGACTTCATGTGTTTCTTCGTTTGTTTTTTTGTTGACAGATCACGCAGCTGAAGATCGACAACAACCCTTTCGCCAAAGGATTCAGGGACACAGGGAATGGACGGCGAGAGAAAAGGTACAAAACACCTGCAGGAGTTATTAATAATTCAGTTACAGTGTGTGTGCGTGTCCATAGTTTTATCGTATCCAGTCACAGTGTAACAGCCAAACCACCATGACCCCTTACTACTACTACTATTTTTATTATTATTATTATTATTATTATTATTATTATTATTATTATTATTATTATTATTATTATTATTATTATTATCATCTGCAGGAAACAGCTGACCATGCCCTCTCTGCGGATGTACGAGGATCAGTGTAAAGGGGACCGGGAGGGTGCAGACTCGGATGCCTCCTCTAGCGAGCCTCCAGCAGGCAGAGACACGGTCCACTCCCCACTGGGTGGGGGTTCAAGCCCGCTAAGGTTCAGCAGGCCCAGCCGAGGTAAGAAGCAGTTTATCTATCCCTACTTTAAGGTCCATATACGGTCATTTGTTTGGGTATGGTGAGAGAGAATAAATTGAGGCTGGGTGATAGGGCTCAAACATCATAGAGGAATCATTTGAGCTGAATGTTGATGCACCGAATTTTATCTTGGTGTTATTTTCTTCAAAGAAATAACAAAAATAAAGTCATTTAAATTCAAATCCAGATGGGTTTAATGTCACCGTGACTCTTACCAATGGCCAGCAGCAAAATGATAACTTGTACAAGGAAACTGTCATAAAATAAACTGTTTGTTTGAGGGTGAACAATATAGATAAAAATGCCCATAAAATTAAGAAAATTATATATCAAACAATGATTACTTATTCTTGATAAACATTTTAAATCTTTCCATCATACTACTGTAAGTGGTTCTTACTGTAATTGATCTTTTTACTAAGCGTTAGTCCTGGCATTTAAATTGTTTTGTTTTTAATCAACTTAAACTTCATTCATTTAAACCAGTGATGGGCCATGGTACCCCACTCTCTGCCCTCAATACAGCCTATCTGTTTTTTTATGTATATACATGAAAACATAGATAAATATGCCATAAAATACTAAAAGTAACAACAGTTTAAAAATCTAGAGCTATAATCAGCTGTAATTTCGTTAGAAGCATAGATTCAGAAAGGTGCTGGAAACATTCCTCAGAGATTTTGGTCCATGTTGACATGATAGCATTGCAGAGTTGCTGCAGATTTGTCAGCTGCACATCCATGATGAGGATCTCCTGTTCCATTACATCCCAAAGGTGCTCCATTGGACTGAGATCTGATGACTGTAGAGGTCACTGGAGTACAGTGAGGTCATTGTCACGTTTAAGAAACCAGTTTGAGATGATTTAAGCTTTGACATGAAGCGTTATCCTGCTGGAAGTAGTCATAAAAAGATGGGTATGCTGTGGTCATAAAGGGATGGACATAATCATCAATAACACTCAGGTAGGCTGTGGGGTTAAAACCATGCTCAGTTGGTACTAAGGGGCCCAAAGTGTGCCAACCACCACCACCACCAGCTTACACCGCTGATGCAAGGCATGATGGATCCATGCTTTTGAGACATGGCGTGTTGTGTGTCCAAAAATGTTCTTCTGCACACGTTGGTTGTAACAAGCTGTTATTTGAGTTCCTGTTGCTTTTCTATCATCTCAAACCACTCTGGCCATTCTCCTCTGACCTCTAGCATCAACAAGGCCAAGAGAGCTGCTGCTCACTGGATATTTTCACTCCAATCTGTAAACATTAAAGGTAGTTTAGTGTAAAAATCCCAGTAGATCAGCAGTTTCTGACAGACCAGTCCGTCTGGCACCAACAACCATGCTACATTCAAAGTCACTTAAATCCCAATGCTCAGTTAAAACTTCTGCAGGTCGTCTTGACCATGTCTACATGCCTATAACCACTGAGTTACTGCCATGTCATTGGCAGATATGTTGTCAACATTAATGAGGAGTCGAACAGGTGGACTTAATGAAGTAGCCGCTAAGTGTAAAATATTTTTCCCAATATATCTGTAATTCAGCCGGTACTGAAAACAACAACCAAAGCAAAATTACGTAGGAGGTTAAAAATCAAAAAGAAAAGGAAATTGACAGGCTGTGATTTTCTGCAGAATTCAACTCCAACAACAAACAAAACTTTCCTGCCCTGAAAAAAATGGTTCTCAAAAGGGGGGTTGGGACCTTTGGGAGGTCGCACAACACTGATGGGGGCTGCAAGATGCCCTCAATAAAAAAAAGCAATTCAGAGTGATTTTCAAGGGGGCTTTTAACCAGTTATTGTTAAAAATATATATAACTAAGCTGAACCTAAAAATAAAAGTATCACTATCAAGTTTGTGTAAACAATGAAACTCTATCAAGTGCTATCTGAATAAAGTCTTTATGAATTATTTGGTCCATTTGTGGTGCTAAGGTCTGCAGTTTGTTATCTTAACATAGTATGAAAACATTTAACAACTTGTTTTGTTAATAGTAATGTTTGTCTAGTTTTTTATAGGTTCATTTATGAAGTGAATATCTTGAAAATCTCCTGATATATCTCTTAAACCTATTATTTTTCCTAGCTCTAGTGCAGATTTTTATGAGATATTGGCAGCAAAATTAAAAGTGAAGAATTCAAAGTTAATTGTTTATTGAGTTAAATTGGCTTTCCTGACTGCGATATTACTGCAGTTCAATTAAAGGAAAATAACTAGTATTATTGTATTACATGTAGCTTTCATCATAACAAAAAATACTAATTTTGGAAGCTTTTGTAACACCTTTGGTGAATTTCCAGAGAATCCAGAGATAATATAATAAACATTAAACAACTTGGTTTGTGAACAGTTACACAAGTCTTTTGTTTAATGAAGAAACTATACCTGAAAATAATCTCAATATATATAAAAGCATATTTTGCATATATTGGTGGAATGGAATTGGTAAAGTTGAAACCAAAATATTTAAATTGTATTAATTTAATCATTTAATTTGGATTTACTGGCCACAACATAGCTGCAGTTTGCATACATTGTATTTTTTATCGTAGCGCTAAAAGAAAATTTATAAAGCCTTTTGATATTTTTGATGCATTTCAGGCCCTGATGCATGAATAATTTGGTGTCCAAACAAAATAATAAAATCTTTAAACAACTTGATTTGCAAACATTAGTCTAAGCTTTGTTGGTCTCTTTATGAGGACTGCAGTTGCAAAAATCATAATTTCAAGAGCATAAACCTCTTAGCAGCATTATTCTGCTCCATTTCCTTCCCAAATCAAATCTTGCTAATCTTTGTTGTTGTTTTCAGCTCTGATCCTTTTGTTTTACTTTCCTTAATTTCCATTAATTGAGTGCCTAAGAGGCTCAGAGCAGATTTAAACAGCCAGGTTTATTTTGTCTGGAAGATTTATTTTTACAGTGTTTGTTAAACAAAAGCTTCGAACACTTTAAAGTAATAAAGGAGCTGCTGTAATTTGTATCACAGAAATAAAAATAATGCATGTAAAAATGGAGGCCACATGTTAATTTTCTAGGGTGAACATATGGTGGGAAACATGCCGGCTGGATTTTCAGATTTTGAGGCTCCCACCAGGCTTATGCGGCCACTCGTGTGTGTAGGTGTGTGTTTTAAATGTTTGCCACTTTTCTCACACCTCCTTATTTGTGTGTGTTTTAGATGACAAAACGTGCACTGACAGCGAGCAGGAGCTGGACCATCAAGATGAGCTCTGCACTGCCTCCAACAGCCCTGGCCCCGATCCCGTGTCCCCGTACAGTTCCAGGTGTGAGGACCGAGTGAGGGACCAACCCAGGACAGAAAAGAAGGACGACCCCATTTTCAGTATAAGGAATCTGGAGAAGGACAAAGCAGACAGCAGAAGCAGGAAGGACACGTCAGACGCCTTGACGAAGGACTCTGAGGCTGGAGGAATCAGTGCCAGTAAGGACGCCTTCTCCCCTCTCATGGTCCAGACTGAGAGCCCCTCACACTTCAGCCCGGGACACTTACAAAGCCTGGCTCTGTCTGGCCTGCACAGCCAGCAGTTCTTTAACCCTTTGAACACCGGATCGCCGCTGTTGTTTCACCCAGGCCAGTTCGCCATGGCCCCCGGAGCATTTTCAGCCATGGGCATGGGGCACCTTTTGGCCTCCGTATCTGGAGCGAGCGGTTTGGAAAATGGCAGCCTCCCCACCCAGGGCACAGGAGGGACCCCCAACCCCTTTCCCTTCCATCTTTCCCAGCACATGCTCGCCTCTCAGGTAAGAGGAATCAGCCACTCAGAATCAGCCTATCAGAGCGTGGTTTGGTGTCTGAATACCTGCAGCACTGAGCTGATGTCAGAGGGAGCCGAAACATGAGAGTGTGGGAGGATTAGATATCGAATTTTAACTCCTTAGGAACAAAAACTCTCTTTGAACCATCCAATAGAAACTTCACTTAAAAATCTATAAAGAGAATTGGATATTTTGAGTGTTTTAACACCAAAATGAATGGCTTTGTTTAATCAAGAAAATTAATTTTCATCATAAAAATATTAAATATATGGTGGCTTTCGTGTGCCATTGTAAAGATAAGACTTTTTTAATTTAATATTTAGAGCTGATAAATAAGTCAGATCAGGATGCAAAATTGCATGCACTTGCAGCATGCAAACCTGCAGGACCTTACCTTAAATATTTGCATTTACAAATGAGGATTTAATCAAAAATTTAGTCCTACTACTCTGTCTTAAACTTGCATAGAGCCATAATGGACAAAAATATACAACTGGGAAAATGAAGGAATATATTTTTACAATTGTGACACCTAAAATTTGGATTTTTATGGCATCAAATTGTGTTTTCTGTATGAAATGTGGTTGTTAAATGTCACTTTTGTTCACAAGCTTTATACAACCATGCACTTTAGTAACACTATCAGGTTTCTGAGGAGGAGTGTGTTGGGAATAATACATTTACAATTAAAAAAGGAAAACAGAGTTTTTCTCCAATATTGCTGCAATTATTTTAGAAATCGTCTTTGTTTATCTGCAGAAATCAACATTTTGATCAATTTGATTACCGGACTTAACTGGAAAAATAAATGTTCATATGCTTCTTGCTCCTCTTCCAGGGCATCCCCATGCCTCCCTTTGGCGGTCTTTTCCCGTACCCGTACACCTACATGGCGGCGGCAGCGGCGGCGGCCTCAGCCTCAGCCCTCCCAGCCACCAGCACCTCCAGCCCGCTCTCCAGGAATCCTTTCCTGAGCTCGTCCCGGCCCAGGCTCCGCTTCAACCCCTACCAGCTCCCGGTATCACTGACGCAGAGCTCCAGCCTGCTGACCACTGGCCTGCAGGGCGTCCTCAACCCCAGCTCCGAATCCTCCAAACCGGGCAGCAGGGAGACCAGCCCGGCCCCAGAGCACCTCAGCAGCAACCATAAAACTGGTGGGTCCAATGGGGGGAGGACAGCTTCCCCCAAAACCTCCATGAAAGACTCTGTGAATGAGCTGCAGAGCATCCAGAGACTGGTGAGTGGCCTGGAGGGTCAGAGGGAGCCGTCCCCGAGCGCTGACTCTCCAAAGTGATGAACACTGAGTTAAGGACAAAGACCATTCAGAGGACTAAAGTGCAAACGTCCTGTACAGCACATTACCGAGACTAGGACGAGGCCAATATGGGTCAATGAAGGCCGATAACTGGTAATTTTTGGAACAAATCTGCAGAAATAAGGAACTGAAGTCCACTTTTATTAAATTTAACCCTTTAAATACTGAAGGCTGAGGGCTTGAGTCCTCTTCTAGTCCTTTTGGACCATCGTTGGACATGTAAACTCTCCCTTGAGTCCCAGAGTTGCTTGGTTAGCATTTCTCGAAGGTCAGTTTAACTTCCCAGAAATGTTATGGTACATCATGTTGATCCTAAAACAAATAAAAATGAAGAATTAAGCAAAGATATTTAACATGGAAAACCACTTTTTAGACACTGAAAAATCGACCACTTGAGTTCATGGACTCTCCAGTAGATAACTATTCTTAGAAGTTCTTCATATCGAAGATGGACCACGTTCGGCCAGTATCGGCCCCAGAATCGGCTCAAAATATTGGCCTCCAGATATCGGTCCAACCTGCCTGCAGCTCCTCACACACTGACAGCTGCAGAGGAATCAAAGTGTGTGTTGAGTGTGTTAACTTGAAGCAGACGTTCAGACCTGAACAGGAGTCAAGCTGCATCCAAAAACTTTCCAGGCCTGATGTTTCACTAAGGCATGGAGGCGAAGAGAAAAAGAAAGGACGGCTTCTTATCATTTCACGCCAGAAATAGATGTTTCTGACCTATTTATGTAATTAAAGATAAGACAATTCTGTAAATAAAGCTAAGATCCAAGAATATGCAATTGGTATTAATTTATTCAAGGCTGTATATGAGCATGTATATATTTTGAACCCCTCCTCTTCGCTCTTTTTCCTTCTCCCCCATTTTCTCCCCCATTTTTCATGAACATATTCTGTAAATGAAAAAGCTATTTAGCGCTTGTTGGTTTGACAAACTGTGTATGAAGCATTGCTGATTTTTAGAAGAAGTGTGTGCCATGTTTTAGTCTGCATCCACCGACAAATCCAGAGGAAGAGAGGGAGGAAGAGCTCCACGTTCACCTCAGGTTATTTCACTCCACACAGGAGACTCTGTTAAAGCAATTCCTCCTCAGCGGGCGCTCATTTATATCTATTCATGAATATATTTAAAGATGATGAAAGTATCTTGTTTATGCTGGTTGTCCGGGTTCTTTTTTTTTTTTTTTTTTTTTTTTTTTTTTTTGATTGTCTCACAATTTCAATAAAAAATCGTTGTGCTGAATTCTTGCAATGCTTCATCATTATGTATTATTCATGTCATGAATTAGGTCTTAAATGTATCACCTAATTGGATCAAAAGGCTGATAAATGCAAAAGGCTTATGATGAAGTCTTGATTGTTTTTAACACACACTTCACCCCACACACAGGGCTGGAGCGCCCTCTGTCGGCTGAATTTTTTACAAGAAAAGGACAAATATGTGCATGTGATTTATAACTTCTTCAAGGAAATGTAAAAGGTTTATTCATGTGATTATTGTACTTCATTTGAACAAGATGGTGGATTATTCTTGAGTGAAACATGTGGATTTTATGTTTGTAGGAAAGCCCAATTTTTACTTTTGAAAAATCAGCTTACAATTCTAAACAATTCTTCTTGATACCTGCATACATTATTTGCATTTTAGTAATAAAGCGAGCAAGCCAGGGACATTTTTTAAGTTCAAGATGTGCTGGATTTTATTTATGAATAGGGTTAGACAACATTGTTTATCAAAGAAAATAAATACTGAAGGGTTAAAAAGGGATTTTTACCTTAAGGAAGTCAAACAAAAGGCCTAATGTGCTTATTTACCACAAGAAAATCCATTTAAATCTAAATGAGGAATTATAATTACAATGATTTTATTTTATTTTATTTTATTTGTGGGGCATTTATAATGAGATTTAAGATACCTGTTTGATACAACTACAATTAAATAGAAGTCCTTAAAGCCCAATAGTCACAGTTCCTTATTTTGAATCACAAAAAACATCCAAAAGACTCTTACATACTGTCTAAATTGACAAAATGTTCAATACTTTTAAACACTAGGTATTTTTGCTGAATAGAGCCGGGCAATATGGAATCAAATTACATCTTGAAGTCTTTAAGTTGGTGACTGATGAACAATTCAGGGTCACAATAACAGAATTAAAAGTTCTGAGGGAATTCAGGCATAAATCAAATAATTTCAATTCCTGTTTGATTCCACAGCAACAAAAATAGAAGCCCAAATAACCTTTTTTTGGCTTTGCATAACTCCTGAAATTAAGTGTTTATTTTATAGTGCTAATACGGCAGGCATTGTCCCTACAAAATGTATTCATCTGGGTTTAAACAGTTCAGCACTATGTACAGTTGCTGTTTGTTATTTTGGCCCATTTCTTAATTTATTCGTTATAAAGTATACCCTTCTTCGTGCTTATTTCATCTTTGAGCAAAACGTAAAAATTTGTAGAAGTTATTGATAATGTTTCTGATAATTAAGTGATGTCATGTACTTTAAAGAGCAGATATGTAAAATATTTTTACAATTTTGAGGATAGAACATGAAAAGAACAAAGAAGCAGAATGAAAAAAATTAAAACAGTTTTTGCAATCATATCAAACAGATCTTTGTCATTTATTTTTACAAATAATGAAAATACTCCTTTGATCAGAAAATTGATATGATAAATAAATGAACATTATAACTAAGCATGAAGACTTCATTTAGACATTATAGTTTATTCTAATTTTATCAGTGTGCACATGAGCAGGTATTGATCGCATCAAGTATCAAAAAGTTGCATTTTGCAACTATGATTAAGAGTTTGGAGGAAAAATATAATCATTTTGAAATGTGTTTTCATATATATTATGAAAAAAATGTTTATTTTTGTTTCTTTGTTGAATCATGTTTTCATTTCAAGTTGAGCAGTCATGAGTAAATTAAAGTCATGCAAATGTATAGTTTCCTTTTAACAAGGATGGATGATATGGACCAAAACTCACATTTGATAAGCAATTAATCAATCAATTAACTATCAGTCTTTAATTGTACAGCCCTAAATCATTATTGTTATCTAAAGACACTTGACAAAATAGTAGATCAAGACCATAGTCTTTATTTATATATTTTAATGAAGTCTTATTATTTTATTAATAGGGACCAAATAACAAATGGTTGTGGCAGTACCAACATTTTAAACAACTGAGAGAGTGGGCAGGAATTTGTCAAAGTAAATAAATAAAACGCCAAATATTGCGTGTGTCCTCGCTGAATATAGCTATACATAACTAAAAATGGGGGGGGGGGGGGAACTCGGTATTTAGCCCAGTCCCATCGTCTATTTCTGTCATTTTATTTGATTTGTCGCGGTTGTAAGCTATGAAAATAAAATCATAAACCCATGTTGCACTCAGGGCTGCTGTATAAAGACTAAATAAATGGAGTGTGTGTTATTTTGGACAGCACAAACACACTCACTGATCTCTTGTCTGTAAAAACATGTCAGCCCTCCGTGGTGTGTTCAGGTGCCCGTGTAAAAACAGGGAAAAAAGCGTCTGTTTGTCTTGCCCGTGTGTCTTCAGGAACAACAGCGATCATTTAACAAAGTTGTGAATAATCTTGTCCTTTTTACCCCACGCCGTCAGCAGTCATTAGTGCTGATCCACGGGGCCTCCACAGGAGCCTATTGATCACTCATTGACTGATTGATTTAGACAAATACTTTTTTCTCCCAGAGTGCGAGGTCGAGCCGCTCTCCCTGTTAATTGAAGATAACAGAGGGGCAACAATGGCCCCCGTAATAGAATGAGAGTTTTGTGATTATGGCTGCAGAAAGAAAAGAAAATGAAGAGGAGAGGGAGGAGGGGGGGTCTCTCTAATTAGGAAGCGGGGCGGTGTGGAGGCTGTGGCCGGCAGGCAGGCGACAGGCGCCGGGTCCCGGACAAAAGGCTGTCTGCTGCCCTAAACTCCCCCTGCTTAACCCTTTAAACTGAGACACACAGCGACACACACATACACACACAGGAGCACTTCTAGGAGGATGGAGGCCCAAAGCAAAGGCAACACTGAGGCCCCTCTGCATTATTTGATATTGAACTATAATTCACTGCACATCAGGACATTTTAGGGCTTACTGAAGGACAAAAGATTAACTATAGTGAGCCAAAAGCCAAAAAAAAGACAGCATTTACTAAATTACACAAAATTCTGGACAGTGTTTGGCTCGGTTCACATCAACAGGGGTGGTTCTAATGATTTGGAGGCCTGGGGCAAAGTCCAATAAGAGGCCCCTTCCCCATTATTTAATCATAGCCTATGAACAAACAGCTTGCTGAGGAGCTTTTAAAGGTGGAGAAATGTCGTGTTTTCAAGCATATTTAGCCAAAAGAGTGAGAGCCTTTCCTAGATCAATGCCCAGATGTACTCAGACTCCTGCGTTTGATAGTGACACAGTGTAATTAGATCTTCTTGACTTATATGTAATGATATAGCACAAGGTGATTAGCTGTATTCAGGAATCACAGCTTCGACTATTATATTATTTCTTTTCTTTCTACTTGAGTTTACTTACTTTAAAAACTTTACTAAACACACAAAGTTAATTACTTAATAAGCAATCATTTAATTACCATTAACTGTTTAAATACATCTATCAACACTTGATTTATAATTATATACTTTTTATTTTATATAGAAAAAAAAAACTCGATGAATCATCATACAAATTATATTTTTAAATACCGTTAACTTATTAAATCTCAATATGGTTTATGTGTTCAAATTTAGCAAATAACATAATGAATCTTATAATTTACATTTTTATATTGAGTTAATGACTTAATAAATATATGTTTTGTTTTTAAATTCAGTTAATAACTGAAGTTATCATATAACTTGCATTTTCTGTGGATGAGTATCTTGGTAAATCCTAGGTTTATCATCCTTTTTTAAAATTAATCTATTGATACAGTTAATAATGTAATAAATCATCATAGAATTTATGTTTTTATAATTCAGCTAAAACTTAAGAAATTTACAAGTTTTACCAAATAAATAGCTTGATAAATCCTAATTTTATTATGCTTTGTATATGAATTTATTGATATTTGGTGTAACGATATTATGTTGTTTCTAAAAAAAAAAAGATTAAATAATTTTCTCATCGCACAAATCAGATTTAAAAAAAAAAAAAAACAAAACCCTCTTATTTAATACATTACAATTAATCTCAAGTGAAGAGCAATGCTGTGCTTGTGGAGTATGACATTATCCTTCTTCACAAAAATATGGACAGGGACAGCCATGGGAAAAGATGAGGGCATTTTCAGTCATGAAGTAGGAGAATAATAATGGGAGGCAGATTTTTTTCCATGGTGCACTCTGAGAAAAAAAGTAAAAATGGAGAGATTTAAGTCGAAACACCGAAATTAAAGTTAAAATTCACAGAAAAAAAGTAAATAAAGTACTGAGAGTAATATTAAATACAATAACTTAAAAAATAGAAACCAGAACACTCAAAATGTTGAGAACAATGTTGAAATACAGTTTAAAGACTAAATCAGATTAATGTTCTGACATCATTCTTGACATTTCTGCTTTTTATTCTGAAAACTGAGGAGCTTTCGAAGGACAGAAACTTCGACAATATTAGGTCATATTGTTGTGGCTTCTGAAAGCCATTTTCTGATATATTACATTACCTCCTGAGCACATAATAGTGACACAGCTTCAGTTTCAGGTTTCATTTCATGTTTAATGTCAGTGTAGATGAGCACATGGTTGGTGCTGCAGCCTAATCTTGTTCTCTGCAAGTGTTGGACAGTAAACATTGTTTTGGTGAAGCTATCGAATGCTAATTTATTTAGCTGCTATAGCTTTCAGGACACTTATTGTGCTTTCCATTTGATCTCAGAAGTAGTATCATCTGAGCTGCAAATTAGATACATCACTCCCTTTGGTCAGAGGCCGTACAATGGTGGAGGGGAGAGTGGGGATGGAGAGTGTGGGACCTCATGTCTGGATTTGAACCCATGGCCCCACAAGCGCAGCATCCTCACACTGGGCATGCAGATACAACTTCTGGCTCCTGGTGCCCTGCCACTAGTTAAAATCAGTAAAAAGATTCACAGCATGAGAATAAGAAGAGAATTAGCACTTCCTAAATTGCACTAATATTCTTTCAATATTTACCTCATATTTGTGCTGATAATGTCCAAATCTTAAGACCCACAGAAGCATGAGGCCCTTGGTCATTGCTGATGTCCACTTGATAGTAAAACTGTCAATGCACACATGCACTAAGACAATTAAAGTACATAACACACCAGGAATGTAAAGTTACATTGTGTAAAATTATTGAACCAATGAATCTGAGGAAAAATGATAGAGATTTCCCTTGAAACTGTTGAAGCACTTCATAGTTTTACATGAACTTGTGCAGCACTGTGCCGTCAGCTGAGGTAAACAAAGGTCTGCACAGGATGTGTGTGTGCAGAGAAAGCTCTTCCTATAAATACGTACATTACTCGAATCCTTCTAAAAATAAAGTCTGGAACACAATAGTGTAGGAAATGCTGATTGACACTGACTTAAGAGTTGCTTTAAATAGAGCCGACTGCAGGAGGCCAAGCTGACGTAACATAAATTAAACACACTTCATGGACTGGTCAGGAGAGTAGGGCCGGACAACATGGACCAAACATTGTATATTTATATCTATAGCTGGTGGGCAATACACAATTAGCTGTCACAATACTAGGTTAAAAACTTTTATTTGAGTCAAATCATATTTATGTCTGTTTGATACCACAGCAACATAAGTGATGGATACCCAATGATAGGTATGTTCATGTTCTCAAGAGTCAAAGTTGCAGAAAATTTCATGCATACTGTCTAAACTGTACAAAAAACAGGCATATACGTTCTTTACTCTCAAGTACAGTGTGTCAAAAATGACTAAAATTCTTGTTTATTGCTTCCTGTGAAAAAGGAAATGTATGGAGGAATTTTTTGCAGGTATCGTCTGATGTTTCACATCAGCCAATAGCCCTGAATAGGCACTATGCTCCCTGCTGGTGTTAGCTAGCTGTTCGAAAACATGCCTACACCTGATGGTAGAGAGCCTCCAAGTGTAGGCATCACCGTATAACCTCATACACCAGATAGACAGTTCAGCGTATCTTCATCTTCTGTCTTACTAGTCCATTTGGCCAACAGCCCACTGAAAGTGTTGGGGAGGGCAGAACTTTTCAAAAATGTATCCAAAGAGTGATTGGACGATCATTCTGTCAATCACTTTCATTACAGGCCAACCAGATGATGGAGTAGGCGGGTGCTTCTGCTGATGTAGTCCAGATCATAGACAAAACTCTAAACTTTCATAGAGGGTCAATAATATCTTCTTTAAGAAGAAATGTTCTGTCAGGTCAGTGCCTCTGCAGACTGAGCTCAATCACTCAAACTAGAGGCTTTTAAAATGGATCTGCCTTATTACAGACAGAGAACCAGCTGAATACAACAGCACTGAATGGTCATTCACCTACGCCAGCAGTGTTTTAGACGTAGATAACACAGAGCAAGAGGATAAAGAGGACAAATAGACAAGAGGATCACAGCCATATATGTTTGAGCCAGCAGCAGACCAAGTTTTTTAAAAGGGGCATGTCACACTCTATTGAATCGTAGAAAATATTAACAGTTTACATTTTTTATTAATCTGAAGTTGACTTTGAGAACAAAAATGTGTTAAAAAATTGATGGCCTCTTTAAACAAATTGAGAAACAGAGCTCTGGTATCCTCTCTCTCTCTCGTATCCTTTCTCTCTCTCTCTCTTTGGCACAAATATGTTGGCAACATTGGCATTATTGGGGAAGCTGGCAAAAAACAAGAGTTTCCCTCCATGTAATGTAAAGAGTAAATGAAAGAACCCCTCGCTTCCTGCCAGCTTAAATACATTTTTTAACTGTTTGTAACATATAAAGTGCTTAACAAATTCATTAGACCACCACCCAATGTAAGGTTTTGCCAGATCTGCCCTAAATAAACATCACTGATAATTACCAAAATCCTTTTTAATGTTTATGTAATGGTTATTACATCAGTATGTAGAAGCTCTTTGACCAAAATTATATTTTCAAAGCTAAATTATAAATATTACTGTTATCCATGAGTTTTCAAATTCACTGTTTTACAAAAACAGAAAAAATAGCAAAGCTCATTATAATTTCTTGACTAAGACGTCAAATTATAGTTTTTTTACTTGCATTCCTGAACAGAAAAAATAGTTTTCGTGGTTAAATGTTATGACCGATTGATTTCTGACATCTCAAAGAAGCCCTGTGAGCCGGCTCAATTTGGGTATAAAAAGGTGAATTCAGTTTGAATTTCCTCAAATGAGCTTAAATTGTGTCTCAAAATCAATAAAATCTTCAGACTCAAACCAGTTTTTAAAGATTATGAAACATTTATGATTTGACATATGACACGTGATCTAATAAATTTATTAAGCACTGTATATGAATTATGTGTAGAAATTTGTCTTTGGTTAGTAAAAGCTAGAAATGATCAAAGATTGGGCGTCTAGGACTTCAGTTCTCCTGGCTGTTGTATCAAAGGGGTATCAATATTTTTCAATGCCTACTTGACTCATGTCTATTTTCATCTTTTGATTTTGTGACAATCACTGATTACGTTTTGACAGCCAAAAATATGATAGATTTGGTGAATTGCAATCAGACAGAGAAATATTAATACTTTTTATTCAGTATTCCCAATTGTAATAGAAAGTAAACATGACCTCGTTCACTTAAGTCCTACCCTTTTTGATAAACAGTGAAAACATGCATGGACACATGAACATAAATAATTAATACCTTAGTGCACTTAAGATAAAAATACTTTTTAAAGGGTAATTTGGATTACTTATTTGATCAACTTTTATTACATTTTAAGCCCCCCAAAACACCTAAATTATAATAAGTTACAAAATACAATCAGGCCAAACAGAGGAATTAATGTGGCTGCAAAGATTCAAATCGTAGTAACTGTTTTATGCCGCTCTACTTCCACAAACTTATTCATTTTGATCCTCATAAAAAGCAAATAAAAGAGCAAGAATAAAAAGCAGTCATCTCTGTGAGCTAAAACTGATGCCAATGCAAGACAATACTTCTAGAAATATTCCAGTATATGTGTATTTTCAGCATGTCCAGGCCAAAAACAAGCTGTGACACTGGTTGAGAACATCCTGTTGTCTTCCTGTAGAGCACCAGAGCTGCAGCAGGCTGCCTGCATGCTCTTGGTGTGTGAATGGGGATCATTCTGAGGACTGAGGTCTGCTGTGCTGGAGCCAAAAACAAACTGTGTTGTCTGCTGAGTGAGTATTGTTCTGCTGCACCTCTCTCTCTCTCTCTCTCTCTATCTCTCTCTCCTGACTGGCTGCTGGGTCCAGGTGCAGCCCTCACAGAGGAACTGGAGGCATCCAATCACAGGACAGGGAGGTGCAGTAGGAGGAGGCACACACAGGGCTGTACTCATACACTGAGTGAAAACACAAATGCAAAGTCTGGTCTTGTTCTGCGTTTTAAGGCAAAGTGCTCAACATGGAAGCATTTCAAGCTCTGTTTGTCAATCCACTGAATCAGTGGTTTTCAATGGGTGGCACATGCCCACCAGAGAATGCATGCATGGAAGAAAATGTGGTCAAATTTCCAAAATGAAATGAAGCCTTAGGAGGTGCCTAGCCCTAGCCCTAACTGGGCTATGCCACACTGAAATACTTTGATTTTATTCTACTTTACATTGTATCAGAGTATTTCATGGTGGAGGATCAGATTTCAGGGGGGCTCTCTGGTTGACCCTGGTGACCCCTGACTGGTCAGTATGGGGATGAAAACCATACTCTTTGCAGCAGAAAGGGATGCTTATGGCTCGTCTTCACATTCAGACACAAAACAAGAGCAAACTGTTAAACTTCATTGTACTGTTGTTGCCTAAAGGTGATTGGCTGAAAATGCCTTTTAAAGTGGTCCTCTGGGATTTGGTATCCTCTGTCCATATTACATTTGATGTTACTTCATTTGCAGACATAATCAGTGAATCTGTTCCGTCCATAGAAATCTTAATGTATCTCTCTTGTTGTCTTGGGGTGATAAAGTTAGTTACCCATGCTAAGAGGTTAATTTCTTGTAATTTCCAGAAACCATCAATGAGCTTGGAGTAAAATAGAATGTGAGCATACATGTCCTCTTGTCTATTATGATGTGCTTTTTAAACATGTTTGTTTTCTCTTGCGTCTCAATCATATTTTTGCTTCATCTTAACTTAAACTATACTGAATGGTTGATTTTTTTGGAAATCAGGGTCAGGACTTCACACAATGAAGGTGGTGGACAACATTGCATTAAAATATATATGCAAACACACTGATAAAATGTCAGTTTTATGCTGTGGCATGCATACTTTTCAGCATCCCCTCAAAATTTAATAAGCAAGGACTCGAGAGCCTTCCTGTTTGCAAAATGAAGGAGCAAAAGACCCCTACATCGCCGCTGCCTGGTGAAAAATTAAAATATTCCACATGAATATCACCTGCTGACAATGATTTTGTTTTAAATCAAACTTATTTTATTTCTATATTTAAAAGGATATACGCACATGGGTAAAATTAAATATTAAACATGCTCATGTGATTTCAGAAGTGCTCAGAGTACACAAACTTCTGCCAAGGCATTTCTGACATTCTTAACCAAGTTATTGTCTAAAACATGGCGTCCTGCCCAATAACAAAATGTTTTAAAAATTCTTCTAAAAATTCCTGGATCCACATCCGGATTAACTATTGAAGAAAATATTGGACAGAAATTTTAAATTAGAGGAACTTGTAATATGTTTTTCATTTACTGACATATACAGTGTGTATGGTGGGGAGAAGGGGGGCATGAAATGGTTTTGTTTGCCAAAGAGGGGCCCAGCAGAACTAGTCTGGGAATCACTGGGTTAATTGGTGAGTCTTGATTGCCCGTGTGTGTGTGTGTGGATGGTTGTCTGTCTCTCCATGCCTTCTCTGTAATTGGCTGGCCTCCAGTTCAGGGTGTACCCTGCACCTCGCCCAGTGCCAGATAGGCTTCAGCCTCTCATGACTCCAAATAGGACGAGCGATATAGATCAGTGAACTTTATTTTGCCCAAGACAAACTGAAAACTAAGCCAAAGTCTGAAGGCACACCATATTAATATCCATGAAAAAGTGCCTCTTAAACCTGTGCATTAGTATTTTATCAATCTGTTTCACATCTTTCTGTTGTCCACAAATGTGCCACAAAGTAACTGTAATATCTAGTGTTAATTTATTAGCTGTTTTTGATTACACAAGATGATGAGATCATGACATAAAAACGGGTTTAAATCTTATAACAATACGATGGATATTTATAAATAAACCAAAAGTGCTCCGAGAGCACAAGCCTCTGCTGAGGTGAGTTATTTTTCAAAAGTGTAGAAAACTGCCCTATCTCACACTGCTAACAAATCACTGAAAAAAATCCTGGATCCACATCAAAGTTCAAATCACCACCAAAATCTAATTGCAGCTTCCTTGTGCAATGACAAACATCCTCTGAAAATGTCATCTAAATATGAACTTATAAAGTTAATAGCTAAAATGTGGAAAACTGCCCTATCACGCAATGTAAACAAATCCTTAAAAAAAATCTTCCTGGATCCATATTTGGATTCAGATCAGCACCAAACCTAGTCACTTCTTCCTTTTGCCAACATTTCCTGACAGGCAAACAGACTAAAAGGCAAAGCTGGCAAAAACACAACCTCCCTGGTGGAGGTAAATGGAGGAACAATATAACAGGCCTTGAATAAATCTTAAGTGTAAGTGATCTGATTACATTCATGTCAGAGTGAGAAACAACATGCAGCACAAACTGATTGAGTGTGCATGTGTGTGTGTTGGTGGGTCATTTGGACTTGCAGTACCACAGCATGCAGGCCTGTCGCCCCCTACTGGACACCAAGGACCTGGACTTGTGTCTGCAGAAGTACAGAGGGGTAAAAAGAGTCTTAAACAAATCTCTGACAAAGTTGTCATCCTTACAAGGCATCGTGTTGTGTCTTTGTTGTTCCTCTCAAATGCACAGGGCCAGTATATGATGAACATGACATTAAAGCTTTCATTTGGTGAAATATGTCACATGCAGGGCTTGACATTAAGTCCTGTCAACCTGCTAAAAGCTGGTGGTTTTCAGTAATGGCAAGTACCACAAGGACTCCCACCAGCAATTTTGGCAAGTTAAACTCAGCAACATTTCTTGCAGTGCTTTAGGTCAGACCTTCATAACATGTTTCTCTATCTTTGCTTAGCAGTTAAAACCAATATTTGTCTTTATTGGGGAAGAGCTTTATTACTCAGGTTGATGACGCATAACAGAGCATGAGTTTATCATTCCAGATTGTACACCTTTTTATGTAACTCTGCAAACTCAATCACTCAATGTCTGTTTATTTACAGGAGAACATACCTGAAATCTGGATCTACACTCATTTACATAGCAAAGGCTGTAAATCAAGTTCCAGTTTGAGCATGCCGCTGTGAGCATTTACTCAGATAAAATGTAATTTCTCAACAGCAAAACTGTGGCTGGTGAAAATGCTGAGTGTCTGGTAACTTTGAAAAGCAACAAACTGTGATGGCCAATGAGCAAAAAAAAGTTAACATCAAACCCCGCACACATTAACATCAGGTGATACTCCATATGGACATAATGCTTGTCTTGCAGGTTTCTGCCTTTAACATAAACTTATTTTTACTTGGTGACATTTCTGCATGTTTGTTTTAATTTGCAGGGCATAATCTTAAATGTCTTGATTAAAACACTTTTACTCTGTGCCTCTGTTCACCTGCCAGTTTTTTCAGCATCTAAAAAAAATATTTTAATTCATTGTTGCCGCTCTTAAGCTCAGTCGCTACTTTTCTTTTTAGTTCCTTTAAATCATTTTTTTTTAAATTGATATGAAGTGATCAAATCTGAGTTTTTAGCTGACACACTTCTTGATAACCAAATAAATTTAATGATTAAATTACAGTTAAAAATTGTGTTTCACATGTTTTTACAGTAAATTCCTGCAGTACATTACTGTAATGTGGCTGTTGTGGTGCATGACAGGTAAATATTTGTGAATTTACAGTATTTCATTGCTGCATGCACACTGTAAATTCACAAAAAAATTACTGGCTACCGAGTTGTAGTGATTATACAGTGGGGATATTAAATTACAAGTGACTATTACGAGCAAGAGAAAGCATCGTACTGTAATTTCACGATAGAACACTTGGCATTTGCAGTTAACATTACTGTAAAATTGCAAGAAAGTCGTGTAAAATCACAGTAAGTTGGTTTGAATTCACAGAACCCTGCAGAACCTTTATACAATACTGTGGTTTTACAACACTTGACTGTAATTTTACAGCACAATATCTGGGCCACTGTAATATTACATTCATTATCATCATCATCATCGGCATCACAGCCTTGTAAGACCATAGAATTCTTGCGCCTTGGAGTTAGGCTAATATAACATTAAGGTGTTGTATAATCACAGTTTTATACTGTTAAATGCTTCATATTATTCACTTTCACTTACTATGATTTAACAGTATTAATGTATAAGGGTGCTGTGAAACACAACTTATTTTACTTTCCATTTTGTTGCTATGAACAACTTACATTACTATACTGTACCCCAATTATTAGCCAGTTATTTACTGTAAAATTCTAATGATGTTTTTAACATTACATGAATAAATAAATAAAAATATTGAAGGGGATACCCACACAGACCTGTTCAACTGTGTCAAAAGTCACAGGCTGATAGTTGCAAATAAAATGTTCTCTGTGATTGTCTGTAGATCGTGCAGTTATGATCAAGTCTCTCAGTATTCTTTTTTGTGTTTGTCTGTGTGCATGTAAACACCCTATCAGGAAAATGATCAAAACTAATACACTGTTCATAAGCAGGATACTCAAGTCCATGTCACTGAGACATGTGTGGTGCTCACAAGTGCAAAGAGTGAATAAACATTACAGTCCATAACTACCATCAGAGCAACCAGAGCAGAAACAGACAAAGACTCAGGCAGGTGCCAAGAATGTAAAGATTTAAAGACTGAAAAAAGAGAAAGAAGAACAAGATGAACTGTAATAAGGAATACATACATATGATGAAAATTAAGAAATACATTTTTAAAAAGATTAAATAAAAATCAATAAACTTCACTAAATGAAATGGGAGAGTGGGAGATACCATCTGATTGTCCTCATGGACTGTCTGTAGCTATAAAGCAGAAATCAGAGCCATTTTAGATAATATAGATCCTCCCTGAACAGAAGTGACAAACATCTTTTAAAAAAAAAAATCCTTCAGACTTAAGAGGCGACTGATCAGGTTTTTGTTTGTTCTTGATCTCTGACTCAGCTGCTCAGCTCCTCTGCTGCTGCTTCAGGATCAAACCGCCACTAGGTGGCACACTTACTTACTTTACATTCAAACCCCTCAACATCATTAAACCTCTTTAATTGAAGTACTGCAATATATAAAAGTGAAACAAACTTCTGCAAACACAATTTTAAGGTTATCAGACACATTCAACTGTGTCTTGTTTTATTATTCTTATTTACTTTCCTCACACTTTCAGTTTTATTTAGATTTTCTGATATTTTTATTTGAATATGCAAGTTATTGAACATAAAAGTTGACAATACCTCTATTTCTCTTTGAAGGGGATATTTAACTTTAAAATTAAGGAGTGCTGCAGCATGCCATCATACTTCTTTCATAACTGTTTAAAACTGAAGAAAAGCTCCCTCTCATCAAAAACAACAAAATTACAAACATCTGAAAAAAAGAAGATAATAATAATAATAATGCATCAAATTTTTATAGCGCTTTTCAGAAAGACTCAAAGACACTTTACAAAGGATAAAACAGAACAAAAATTATGGGTGGTTAGGGGTCAAATGCATTTGTGAACAGATAGGTTTTGAGTGATTGTTTGAATGATAACAGAGAGTCCGAGTTTCTGATATGGAGGGGGATTGAGTTCCAGAGGGTGGGAGCGGCGATGGCGAAAGCTCGATCCCCCAAGGTCCGGTGATGGACAGATGGGAACACTGTGGTCATAAAGGATAGACGTGGTCAGCAAGAATACTCAGGTAGGCTGTTAGGTTTAAACCATGATCAGTTGGTACTAAAGGGCTCAGAGTGTGCCAAGAAAATATTCACAGCACCATTATACCACCACCAGCCTGAACTGTTGATACAAGGCAGGATGGATCCATGCTTTCATGATGTTTACACCAAATTATCACTCTATCCTCTAAATGTGGCAGCAGAAATCCAGACTCTTCAGACCAGGCAACAGTTTCACAATTTTCTGTTGTCAAATTTTGGGGAGCCTGTATGAAGAGTAGCCTCAGTTTCCTTAGCTGACAGGAGTGGTATCTACTTCAAGACTGGATGTGTTGCGTGATCAGAAATGGTCTTCTGCATACTTTGGTTCTATCAAGTGGTTATTTAAGTTCCTGTTGCTTTTCTATCATCTCAAACCACTTTGGCCATTCTGCTCTGACCTCTGGCATCAACAAGGCCCTGAGAGCCACTACTGACTGGATATTTTCTCTTTTTCTCTCTAAACCCTAGAGATGGTTGTGTGTGAAAGCCCAGAAGGTCAGCCATTTCTTACAGACCAGCTCAAATGGCACCATCAACCATTCAGCATTTAAAGTCACTGAAGTCACCTTTCTTCTCCATTCTGATGCTCTGTTTGAAGCAGCAAGTCGCCTTGACAATGTCTACATGCCAAATTACACTGAGTTACTGTCGTATGATTGGCTGATTAACTATTTGTATGGATTGTCGGTATTTTGGATAAACAAAAACATGTCAGCACCTTGCAGTGCTTTATGTCTTGTTGTATTCCTTTCACTGCTGATGGTGAGTAAATAACACTTTAAAAAAAAACCTGTGAGACTTTCTCTGTTTGAAATACGTCCCAAAAAAAGACTCAATCCTGTCAAAAATCTTCAGCCTCAGTGCTAAACAGGTTAAAGTTTTAAACTCTTCTGTTTGGCCATCTCTTTGAACCCATGCCTGCTTGTTCTCCAGCATACATTACAGTATAGTTTGAAATAAATATAACATGTAGAGGTCTCATGTAAAGTGTGTATGTCCTAGTACATCCTCCTGTGACCAGCCACTCTGGAGAAAAATTACACACTGAAAGATGTCAAATGGAAAGCCATAAATCAGAGTGAAGCCAAACAGAGTGGGGCGGCTAATGAAGTGTGCATGAGGGTGAAGAAGCCGGACGACCTCCATCTTGTCTCTCATTTCAGCCGAGGGAAACAGCAGAAGCTCGTGTGGAAACAGACGCCTCTCACCTTCAGAGATCAAACAGTTACGAGCTCAAATCAGGACAGATGAGCCCGTTGTACACCCGGGCTGCGGTGAAAGTGGGCTTTTGATCATCTGTGAGTCCTGTTTAGAGGAGAACTATGTGGGATCTGAGGGTCTCAGCCGGCAGAATAACTCTCCGTGATGGCACTAAGAGGCCGGGACTCTGCACATGGAGATGAACACGGCTGATAGCAAAGACGAACGGTCTCTGTCATGGTGAATAGACACCCGGGCCAAGTGAACGTGCAGAGACTAAACTGCCAGAACTTCTAAAAACATACAAACCCCCCTCCCAACACTCGTCAGAGATCAGACGCACGTAACTCCCCCCTCACTGCCTGCTTAGATAAACTGTGAGCACTCAGAAGACAGCCGTGTTCTCAGGCTGTAGTCTGGCTGATGCTGCTTTTTCTTTCAGAACAAAGACAGTGAACACTGTGTAAAAGTGCTGTTTATTATTATATGACATGTTAGCAGCATGAAAAAGGGCAGGTTTGGGGATTTCTGTCTTCGGAACTTAATACACCAAGGGTGATGCGAAAAAGAAGAAACAGAACAAAACTGTGAATATTTCAGAGGTTTTTTTTGACACATCTTTCTATTCACATTAAAAGCAGCAGGCATTTGTATATTTGTGCATATATTGTGCACATTCTAAAAATATTCATGCCACAGAAGTCAAAACAGATTTGACATCAAGTGGCTATGGCCTGGTGCTCATTTTACTCAAACAGAATCTAAACAGGTCGGTCTGATTATGTAAAGGAGAGGAGAACTTGGTGAGTTCCAGCGTTTAACTCAGAAGCTGAAGCTGTACCACAGCTGCCTCTGTACCCAGTGACAGATCTAGGATTTTAAGGGGCAATTAAGGGGCCACATTTCTCACAGTAGGGCCAAGTATTGTCCAACAGGCATGCAGTCTCATTTATGATAAAGCACACCCAGTTACACCTTTTTTAACCATTGTAATTAAAAAAGTGTAGACAGTAAAACTCATTTTCACACATTTGAGGATGTGAGCAACTTCAAAGGAAACAAAACAGTATTAAAAAAACATGCATTTTTTTATCTTACATTTTGTGTTCATTCAAATGATAGTCTTTTTTCTGTCAGCTTTATTGACATTGGACCTGTCTATTTGGCGCACTACTGCCGTCAACAGTTGGTTGGACAACTGATTGTCTGATTGTCATTCTCAAGCAAACGAAAGATGAGTGACAGGACAGGGACACTACAGAGGGCCAATTAGATTTCAGATGGGGCCAATGCCCCTGTGGCCCCACCCCTAGAACCACCACTGTCTGTACCTGCTGTTCAAAACAGCAGAAGATCGAGTATACAAGCTAAGGCTATTAAATAATGGTACTGTACGGATTGGACCGTGGTTTAAAGTCACACTCAAAGGTTGAGTAAAAATGAAATTTGAGCAGGACAAAAGCATGTGCTCAAGTTGTCCAAAACTTCTGACTCCTGATCAAAAGGAAAAATGCAAATTAATTTGTGGAGAAATTTTGGAATAAACTGAAACAAAACCAACTGTGATTACAAAGTGTTTTGGGAAAAATTTGGCACAAACTTTTGTTTTGTTCAAACTTTAATGCAAAGTTTGCCAAACTAAGATTTCTTTTATCATTCTTGAACTAAGTTGTCGATCGTCTTGAACGATTTGTTCAGTTTGTTGAATGTTTTCAGAAGTTTTTTAATGTGCATGAACATTCATGGACTTGGACATCCTCTCTGCTTTCACAAAACCTAAGGTGCCATTCAAAGACTCCTGCACGTGACAAGAGGTGTTTCCCATACATCTCAGTTAATACCAAAAGATTTGACTGCTGCTGTTTTGTTTGTTTTTCCCAACTATTCCAAGTTAATCTGTTGCTCAACTTTTATGCCAATAATTTTCCAACACCCTGGCAAAAACTAATCTGACAAGGCAGACGTACATTTCCAAATATCCACCACAGAATCAGGCAGGTCCATCTGCAGTGCAATTTTTGGCAAAACACGTGTACCTCACCCTGTAGCTACCAGTGAACTAAAGATGTTACGTTCTGAAAATTAACAGCAGTTAAGCGTGGATACCTGACCACTGATGTGTAACACTCAGGGTGACTGTGGACTACATGGTTTTATCTACATAAGCGCAGTCTTATAACGTTATTCATTCCTTGTACATACACCAGGATCTATACATTATCTTTAAATTTATCCTCCTTGACATTTTGACGACTTTGATCGAATAAAATGGGCTGCTGTGATATGAAAAATATCAAGTAGGCCATCATGTTGACAGTTTTGTCTTTGACATCGAGCAAACGAGTGCTGTCATTGGTCAGATGTGAGCTTACTAGACATGAAACTTTAGAAATCAACTGTACAAAAAATGAAACAGAAGCCACTAATTTGCTCTGCAACACTGTGCTGCTGGTGTGTAAACTTGCATTTACTGGCAATATATTCAAAAAATAATAATTATGTGTGAATCATTTGTGAGAAAAAAAACATGCCTGGTGTGCAAAGGCTTTTAAACTGGCTATCTACTGTGTACTACATTTTAGGCCAAGTTTGCCTGCCAGTAGTTGGAAGGGTGCAGCCTATTTTGGAGTTTTGGTATTTAAAATATTTGTTCAAACTATCAACACAGTGGAATTTTCAAGATATTCAACATACATCTTGAAATGTAGACATCAGCTTGCGCATTAAATAGTCCAATTAACTCACCATGAATATTAACCTTTATGATGAACAGGAGGGGATTGAAATGTTTCTCTCCATTCATTTAAATTGAGCCCATAAATATCATTAGGTTAATTATTTATTCAATTCCGGAACATTTTCAACATGAGGAGTGTTTAATAGTTTGTTTTTCCTGGGCTGCCAGTATGGCGGTAGGTGGTAGCCTTGCACTTGTGAAGTACTGAGGCTCTTGGCATGTACTGTTGGCCCTGGCACACTTTTTGAAAGGGGCAAAAAAGTTAATAGCATAACCTGCAATTACTACATGGTCCATTTGTGACACGCTCTGTTTATGCTGCAGCATTGTTATTATTGACAGCACATGCTCTCGCCCCCTGGATCAGTTTCTGAAACTCTGCACAGTGGAGTGCAGCCCTGACGGTATGAGAGACAATATCACAAGAGAACTACATGCTGAAAATTCTGAGATCACATGACTACAGCTACAGAAACAACAGTTTATTTTTTCTTCATCTATGTTTATGTGTGATATGCTTTCTAAAAAGTATTTATACGCTGATAAATCAGTAGGTTGTAGGTTGCAGGTTAAACTCACCATCCACCTCCAAAACTACTGCTGTCCCAACCAATGTCATGCCTCTTCTGTTGGTGTCTTGAAAGACATCAATCAATCAATCAACCAATCTTTATTTGTATAGCGCCAATTCATAACAAGTGTTACCTCAAGACACTTTACAACAGAGCAGGCTTAAGACAAACTCTTCATTTTATGGATACACATATATGCATAGATACATATATACATACTGTATATAAAATACACATATACATATATATACAAATATATACACCCAACACCCAACATGAATCCAACTGCCAATCAGGAATCCCTCATCAACATGATGTGTAAGAAATTATGTGGTTTTACACTTCCAAAATTAACTTATCTTCATTCATGGCATCAGATTACCTCTTGGACCTCTAAAGACAAATGTCTTTTGGCCTTTTGTCAATGGTCCTTGCATGATGTTGACTGAAACGAGATTTACAATCCTTCATTTGTGCATTGTGTTTCATTTTAAAATGACCAAATACTCAATGTGCCTATGTACTTGTATTGGACCGATCTGCTTGGGGTACAGTGATGCAGCGTTGGAGCACCTCTTGTTGAAAACAGACTCTCCATGCATCTCGGCGAACCAATGGGTTACAGCGCAGGATATGGAGACTGGTTGATTGACCAGAATGGGCCATTTTCCTGAAGAGGGTGTGCTGTGAAGTTTGCACTGCATAGATGGTTGAAATTGTGGGTTATCTGGGCATGCACTGTGCGATTTCAAGCCATCATGGAGGAATGTCCACTCACACTGTGCACTGTGCAACTATTTAACATGCACAATAAATGTGCTTGATTTTTATGCTCACACCATACATGACCTGAGAGCACACGCTGAAGCAGTTATGTTGGGACTAAAGTCAACAAAGTTTCATCATATCAGTGATCACTTTTGAATGGCTCAAATACACACACAGACAAAAACAACAATAAAACAATGTGGCCCTGGAACACACACACACATCACCAGCCAGCACATTAAGCAGCTAAATCATTAAAAATATTAGAGTGTCATCTGAAAGCTCCAGATATTTTTTCCTGCTGGTTATTTCCTAATATGAGGGAAGAACAGATCACACAGACATTCATGCTTTCACTCTGGAGATGTCAGATGCTGCCTAATAGCTCAAAAAAAATAAATAATGAAACATCTTGAAGAGTTTGCGAGTTGCTCAATGTGGTTTTATGATCAAAATATCAAGCATGACAGAAATCCATCTAACTGGTTAGGAGGTGTCGGTTGGGCTCGAATCAGGCTGTACTCTGCCATCGTGTCTGTGTACACTGCTCGATAAACAACGCAGTTAAACTTAAATCCGTACAGCCTTAAAAGGCAATTGTGCAGCTAAAAATACAAGTCAAAATCATGTTGAAATTGCAGTGTTGCAGAATGGCTCCATGGCACCACCCTTGAACTGGAAAAAATCCTTTTTGGTTTGGCTTTTAAAATTATTTTACCAAAAGCCAAGCCAAAAACTCAAGGCACACCACAGTCATATTCATGCAACATAGCCTCTTAAACATGGGTCATAGTATCTTATCAGTCCGCATCTTTATATGTACTAATTAGTGTTAGCTGTACATGGTGATAAATGGACTTAAGCTACTGACAGTCAGTAGTTGTTCTACTGATGTGATTATAGCTTTTAGTTGTACTGATTCCCAAGGTACATCTTCACTTGCCTGAGGGCACACCAGTGTGTCTTGAGAGACCATTTGAGATCCACTTGCCTAAGGTTACTTTTGGCTACATGTACAACTTATGGTAAGCTCTTGTGGTTTGACAAGATCCACAAAAATGGTCACCATGAAACAGAAGGTACATTTTCCAGGGGCATGGACAACTTGTGCAGCCATGAAACGTCTTAGAAAAACAACCAAGTGGCAAAAGCAGATGGCAACTAGGGAATGGATTAACTGCTCAATGGTGCCAGTTTTCAGGAATTCAGTCCCTGCAGCAGACTTAACCAAAGTTTAGAAAAATGGTTGGTTGTTTGTATCACGCCAGAGGTGACAAACAACCCTTCTATACCCATGTAATCAACCAAACAGGAAGTCTACCGTTTTGGATTATGAGAGTTCAAAATTTTTTATTCTATTTCTTTTGTATGATCATTTCTTTAAAAGCTGCAGATCTGTATGACATTATTAAAGTTTGGGAGCTGTTATCACACTGGCTAACTCTGACACCTTTCGTGACAATTCTGTTTTGGCTTCAGTTTTCAACACCAAAGGTTGCTTCTTCATTCAATTATAAACTTTTTCCAACACCACAGAAATTTTGATGGTCACAGTATTTGACCTAAATGGTTCTTGTATAGCTGAAGCTTTTGAAAACTGCAGCCCTCACCTATATGTAAATGTAAAAGTCAAATACAACCTCAAGGCAAATGCAAAGTGAAAATAACGTCAGTTCAGTCTGTCAGACACTATAGCTGTTTAATTTAAGGTGTGTGTGCTTCATGCCTGCACGACATAGAGACTCATACTGTATATCAACATCATCAGAGTGAGAGGTTCCCAGTGCTCACAGGGTTTCTCCCCTCCAGGAGAACAAGAAAAGTCTTTGAAAGTTTTATGTATAATAAACGACTGCAGACACATCACTCACACCCAATAAAACCAGAGATATGGAGAAGTTAAGGACGAAGGGGAGGCTGGGGACAGAACGTCGTCCCTAAAATCCCAGAGTCCATTTTAACGACATGAATTAAAGAATGAGACTTCAGAGGAGTTTGTGTCTGCTTTTAATGAGTTTGTCGCAGGCAAAGACGCTGTGCTGTTCTACATCCAGATCGGAAATGTTTCAGTGACTAAAGTTTAACAACAGGGGGAGTCTGAGCAACACCAGAGTCTGAAGTTCGGATGTGAAACCTGCAGGACCGGTGAAAGATTTCCAAAGCTGGCCAAAGTACTAACCTTTAGGTTGAGTAAAAGGGAAGACATTTGTGTTGTAATATTTGGACAAGCAGAAGTAATGATAAAAAAAGTCTTTAGATCATTAAAAGTTTAAAATCCTGGCCCTTAGGTGCAAAAGTAAGAAGCATATCTGGATCAGGGGAGTGCTGTTTAGGGCTTATGTCCCAAATCATTTCCAAAAGGCTTCTAATATGTTAGGTAATGTATACATAAAAAAGAACTCAGTTTGTATTCCAGATACCCTTTCAAAAGAGTGAACACAGCAAATCATTAGAAATTTCATAAATATATTTTCTGCCAAACTGACAATATATTATTCAATTGGTAAAAAGCTTGCATACACACTAACAGGAGAGGCCCCTAAAACTGTCCTTAAAGGGTTAGTTAAGTATTTTTTACGCTGGTTTGTATCAGATACTTGACAATAGTCAGTAAAGTGGCGGAAAGGGTCCCAGCAGTGCTGTAACTTTAAGGAGAACAAGCTGAGACTACTAGTGATGTGCACTGCTGTTGGCAAATACAGATACTTTGCGTAATTGTGTGAGTTTTACATAAAATCAAGCCATGAAACTCTGTGTTTTACACTGTTTTAGGATGCAGCAAATGGCTATGTGACCTGCTGTCTGTGCATTGATTCCACTGATCTGCTGTCTCACTCTACGGACTCAGAAAGACAAAACAAACAAACTTAATCAAATGAGTGATTTTGACTCAACTGACATGAGGTTCATTTTAACTGTGGATGCACGAGGTTGCCTTTATGAACCAGAGTATAGAGAAAAAGAAATTCTTCACAATGAGATTACACAGATGGAATCAATGTGCACAGGCAGAGGAAAGCATTTGCTGCATTGTAAAATAGTGCCAAACAAAATGTCTGAAATTTTTCATCCAATTGTACATTTGACCCAACATAGTTTCATGGCTCGTTTTTATGTTAAACTCACCTGAAATAACTGCTCGCTCCACAGTAGTGTACCTATGTCTCGGCTAATTCTTCTTACAGGTTCACACTGAGCAACCTGGGTGACTACTCTCAATGTTAACTCTATGTACAGCAGCGATGGGGGCGGGGTCAAACCTCACACAATGCGACGGACGCCATCTGGGCGACTTGGTTGCGCTATCAGGTCGCTTTGGACGCGCGGCCAGGTCGTGTCACTCAGTCACTGAAAAATTAAAAAATTTTAACTTTTCAGGTGACATCGCATGTGGCTGTGCAGCGACAACCAATGTGAGGTGTGTGGATTCATGATTGGCTATATGGATTCATGTTGGGTGTTGGATGTATATATTTGTATATATATGTATATGTGTATGTATATATGTATATATGTATCTATGCATATATGTGTATCCATAATATGAAGAGCTTTGTGCTCTATTGTAAAGTGTCTTGAGATAACACTTGTTATGAATTGGCGCTATACAAATAAAGACTGATTGATTGATTGATTGATTGATGTCACCCACAACAACTGTTTTTGTTCCAGTTCACATTAGAGTGACAATCCATGTCCGCGTGGGAACATTAGTTAGTGAGTACATTAGTTCCGCATTATTCAACAGATGTGGCGGCTCTCTGCGGTCCTGTCCTTCTTCATCTGCATCAGCTGCAGTGTTTTACGGTTGGTAGATGAGTGAAAGGATACAAATGGAATAATGTCAGCTAATACATACAAATATATAATATGATATGATGGCGGTGAAATTCCAGTGGGCGTGACATCACTAAGCGACGCAACGGTGACAGTTTATGGACAGGTGTGAACACACCTTAAAGGTGCAACACTGCTTATGGTCCTCTCAGCCACTTCACTGACTACTGTCAAGTACCTGATACAATTCAACTTCGAAAAATACTGAAACATCCCCTTAATAAGCCATTTTAAAGTTATTCTGTAAATAGCTTATATTTCACCTTAACTCGTGTTTATGTTAGGGCACAGTCTGATAGTACGTTTGGTCTTTAATAGGAAGGTTGAAGGTTTGAGCCCAGCTCTGGGAGTTACATGACAATGTGTCCTTGGGCAAGACGTTTAACCCCAAGCTGCTGATGGACAACTGGCATAAATATTTCACCTACTGTTGTTGTTTTAAACTTGTACAGTGTCCTTGCTTGTCATGAAAGGCGCTTTTAAATAAAATGTATTATTATTATTATTATTATTATTGTTAGTGAGTGAGAGTGAGGTACTCAATGACTAGAAAAGCGCGGAAAAGAAAAAAAAGCTCAGGTCCATTTAACATTTACAATGTTAATATACTTATTTTTGATGAGTGCTATAATATGTTCATAAATGATCAAGAAATGTATTTTAGTTTTCACATATTACCCTAAACCAGATGTATTTACCCTCTGTCTTAGACATTTTGTGGAAACTCCTGTCACTTTAAGGCTGCCTTCTTCAGATGGGCTCAGTCTACTCTAATTGGGTGACCAGTCAAGTGTGTAGCAGTTGGTCAGTTCAGTGCTGCTTGGTGCCATGTTTTCAGCAACTCTGCATTCATTCAGTTTCTGCTCTGCACCAGTCTTGCCACCTCCAGTAAGTGGGCTTTAACTGTTGATGAAGCAATGGTACGAAGTCACACTTGCAGGTCTATTCCAGGAGGACTTGGGGGAGCTACTTCACTGTAAAACAGTGGAGAAAAAGAAGTCCTGATGCCAGTGACTATTTGTCTTGTTCATAGAAGTGCTTTATCATGTTAAGGAGACATGTTAAACACACTTAAAGGTATATAAAGCAGAATATGAGCTCTCCAGCGTTGCTCCAGTGTGAAAACAGTTTTCTGGGGAAAGTCTGGAGGATGTTTTCCTGGATACAAAGCCAACAACTGCAGGAGTTTTTGACAGTGAGAGACATGATTTACATGGATGTAAGTGACGCTATTGGTCAGACTGCCTTAAGTCCTTAAGCCTTCAGCTCATCCTCTCTATCTGTCAGTTGGTTGATCCAAAGTTTGTTTGAAGGTGTTTACAGTGTGCCTGCATCCATGGATTGGCTTCTTCAATGCTCTAAAGGCTCCTGATAATCCAACAGCTGATGTCACATGGCTTCATAGACTTCTTTCTGCTGTCTATGCTTGGAGCCTCATGTCTATAGATACTGAAAAATGCATGAGGTTTGAGCCCACATGGGAAATTTTGAAAACAAGTAAAGTCCATCCCACATTAACTAGTTTCACTGTCTCCTGACTGGAGGCAGTCATCATTAATCTTAATCTGATATAAAAACACACATTTCTGAGAAAGTCTAATAGCTTCAGCTCCATATTCATGGAAAACAGATTTCTGCAAAGGAATGGGTTGAGATTTTGGGGAAATGTTTGGAAGAACAAGCAAAAAGCAGAGGGATTTTCCCTCCTGGGAGGTCTGTATGTAAAAACTACCAGCGAGCAAGCTGGGCTCTGGTCTGTGAAGTCTGCTGGATAACCAGGTCCCATGTCTGCCCGGTCACATGTTCTGGGATCAGAGGAACCGGGGGAGCCGGAGTGTGTACGTGGTGTAAGTAAGACTATGGGTTTGACCAGCTGGTGAACCCGGCAGCACATGATGCCCACATACCGTCGGCCGGGCAGCTTCCTAAGTCCCACTGGAATCACCAATTGACCCTGACACTAATATCATCAAGCTGCGCTCCGAATTAAACGGTCACAGTGCAAACATGGCGGCCACTTCAAAGAACCGGGGGGCTTACGGCTGAAAAACAAAGGGCATGACACTGTTTAAATACGAGGTCCAAGGAACCACTGAGACGCCAGAGAGAAGGAAGGGGGATAAACAGGAGCAGTTTATAGGAGCCGGGTCACTCCTGACTGCTTTTAGAGGAATTTATGACAGTTTCATACTTAAGAAAAAGGCTGCATGTTATTTACCAAGTCCTACACATTACACCCTGTCACACAGAGCTGACAAGTCTTCGCCTGCTCATGGACTGAATGGGGCACTCCAGTCTTTCTCTGTGATTTATTCACACAGCTAACTTTTGGTATCCATCCCAAAAGACCAAATTAAGATGGAGAATAGGGCTCTCAGGTATGTTGCTCATGCTGTGGAGATCATAATAAGGATAAAGGAGGTGCTGTTGGAGAACAAAGAATACAATGATTTGCAAAATCCTTTCGACCTATATTCAATTCAATACACTACAAAGACAATGTATTACAAAATATGTAATGTTCAAACAGATAAACTTCACTGTCTTGTTTTTTTTTTTTTTGCAAATATTCACTCATTTTGAATGTGATGCATTCAACACTTTAAAAAAAAAAAAGGTGGGACGGGGCAACAAAACACAATGAAAGTTGTGAACAACTGCGTGAGCAAATAGTCCAACAGAGTAAGAACAATGTTTCTCAACATACAAGGAATGTAGGGATTTCCTCATCAACAATCAGAAATACCATCAAGAATCAGAGAATCCTGAGAAAAATCTGCACGTAAGTGGCCAGTATTGACTGCCTATAACTTAGGATCCCTCAGGTGGCACTGCATCAAAAACCAACATCATTCTGTAAAGATTATTACCACATGGGCTCAGGAACACTTTGGAAAGCTATTATCAGTTAACACAGTTTGTTGCTACATCTACAATTGCAAGTTAAAACTCTTCAAAGCAAAGTGAAAGCCATATATCAACAACACCCAGGAATGTGGCTGGCTCATCTGGGCCTGAGCTCAGCTGAGATGGACTGACACAAAGTGGAAAAGTGTGCTGTGGTCTGATGAGTCCACTTTTCAGTTGGTTTTTGGAAAACCTCCAGGCTAAAGAGGAAAAGGGACCATTCAGACTGTTATCAGAGCAAAGTTCAAAAGCCAGAACCTGTGATGGCAGATGGGTGTAATAGCGCTCATGGCATGGGTAACTTGCACATCTGTGAAGGCACCATTAATGCTGAAAGGTACACACAGGTTTTGTCGCGACATATGCTGCCATCTAAGCAATGTCTCTTTCATGGACATCCCTGCTTATTTCAGCAAGACAATGCCAAACCACATTCTGTATTTTTTTTTACAATAGCGTGGCTGTAAGAGAGTGTGGGTACTAGACTGGCTTGCCTGCAGTCCAGACCTGTTTCCTATTAAAAATGTGTAGTGCATTATGAAACACCAAATATGACAATGGAGACTCACGACTGTTGAGCAACTGAGGCCGTACATCAAGCAAGAATGGGAAAGAATTCCACTTACAAAGCTTGAACTACAGTGTCCTCATTTTCCAAACGCTTATTGAGTGTCATTGTAAGGAAATGTGATGTAACGCAATTGTAGACATGCTCCTGTCTCAGCACTTTTGGAACAGGTTGCAGGCATCCAATCAAAAAGGGGTGAATATTTGCAAAAAAAAACAATTAAGTTTATCAGTTTGAACACAAAAAATCTTGTTGCAATTTTTTTTAGTTGAGTTTAGGACAAAAAGGATTTGCAAATCAATTGTATTCTTTTTTATTTGTGTTTTACGCAATGTCCCATCTTCACTGGACTTTGGGTTTGTACTTTGTTTAATGAGTTATTTATGAAAGAGCTGATCTGTATCAACACTAAGATTTAAAAAACAAGGAGTGATCCTCACCATGGTTTTAGTATATATCTTGTTTTCTGTCCTGGGGGTCCTAATAAAGGCAAAACATACTGTGCAGTGTCAGATGCAAGTGAGAATATTCTAAATCTTGAGCAGGAAAAACATGCTTTTCTTCAGTAATGTCTACTATGACTTATTCTTTTGACTAATCTCTATATAGCTGCTTACTTAAATTATATTTCTACATAAAAAAAGTTATCCAAACTGCAGAATAAAATCATCCCTGCCAGCTTCTGACGGTGTGAAACCAGATGTGAGTGACCTTAAAATGCCTCTGCAGAACCAAGACCAAAACCACTGCTTTTCCGTTAAATCTCCACAGAGGATTTCAGGCTCGATCTGACGAGACCACAGAGCTTTAATGTCTCAACAAAATAAAGATGTTCGCTATGATATACACAAAAACAAGAAAATCTAAACAAAACAAACTTAGAAATAGAAGACAACTGCCTCAGGAGGGGGGTTTGTTTCCGAAAAATTACAGCCTTTTTACAGCTGGAATGTCACACCATTGGACAGACAAAAAAAATTATCTTTTGATATTTTTGGGGTTTTTCTGTCTTTCAAGGGTAGAGGCAGGGAAAGAGGATCGAGTCAGAAGGGAATGAGAGAGTGGGGAAAGGCCCTCAGCAAAGGGCCCAGATATGAATTTTAATGTGTGCTGGCCAGAGTGTTCTGTAAATGGGGTACACTATCAAAGCATTCAGCTATCAGCACCTAAGGGCTGCAATAAAGATTAAAAGGATAGTTCAGGATTTTTGAAGTGGGGTTGTATAAGGTACCGAGCGCTAGCATGAGCACTAGCCACAGCAACAGAAATCAGGTCTGTGTCTGTACAGAAAGAACCAACACAGAAGCTAATGATATACATTGTTGCACAGGGGGCCACCACTACTGAGCATAAGGTAAAGATTTCAAGGTTGAAACAAGCCACAAAAAAAGTGTAGGGGGATAGCATAAAATATCTAATTCTGAGACACAACATACTTTCCATTACAAACCTTGTTTTGGCACTACTTTGGTACATGGCACAGCCTAAATGTCTCTCCACCAACAATGTCCTGTGCAATATACAATCTCACTTTCATTTTGGGGAGTACCCAAATATCACTGCATCTAAAATAAAGATTATTTAAACACACTTTACTGAGCTTGTTTCACATACATAGGATGCACAATGGCACACCTTTACAGTTAAATACCACAGCATTTGGTGATAAATCCAGTTTAAAGTAAAAAACAGAACAGAAAGCTGAAAAACAGTGTGGCTTTTTGCAACACTCCTCAGTGCACTCTTCCAGCATGTTTAATACTCCTACACAGGAAAAAACTCACACAGGATTAAAGATTTTCTCACAACATGGAGCTAATATTTGTGTACACACAAATGAATGTCACCAGAAATTATGCTCACAGATAATAAAATGGGCTGTCCAGTGTATTTTATGCATGCAGTAGAGAACTGGAGATTTTAACAATTAATGAGGTTTCACTTTTACGCTCTTTCAGAAATGTCTGACTCATCCTTTTAATGTTTTTTTTAATCTGGGATGCTTGAATCTGGGCATTAACATATTTCATAGTGTTTTTGATTGTAATGGCCCAACAAAACGAGAGGAATTAAATAATTCAGCCAATATTTGGACTGAACTGTGAACTAAGTCATTTTAAACAGCAAAATGCTAGCCACCATGCACTGACTTAATGGGAATGTTTATGTTTATGTATTTATAATGTTCCAGGGACTAGTTTTGACCCTTTGACACATGCTGTTGATCTGCTGTCTGATCTATAAAAGGAAAAATAATCTTACAAAATGCTGAAAGTGAAAAGGGCAGATTTTAATCTTAACACACATAAAATATGAATATAATTAGTCTTTCTGTGTCAAAATTTGAGGACATCATCATCTACTGAAAAGTACAAATATGGGGATGAGCCAAATGAAACTAAAACCTATCCCAGATTATTTTTTTTATGTTTAAAGCAGAAGTATCCTGACAAAAGATGGAGCACACTTAGGAAATGTTTCTGAAAGTCAGCCATTAACAACACAATCGAGGTGCGAGTCTCCTCTTCCTCTTCCCTGACCTGCTGCGGTTACTTAAATCTCCACATCAACTCCAGTGAAATCAACCAATCAGTGATTAGAAATCGCAAAGTGTGGCAAAAGGGTAAGAGGGAGGGGCTGACTCTGTATCCAGTAACAGTCAAAGGAGGCTCCGCCGCCATTTTAACTGTGAGAAGGGAGAAACATGGTGCTGTGCATTAGCTTGATCCCCCCTCCATTATCTTTCCGACCTCCTGCCAATTACAGAAAAAAAACATTTTGTCCTGGAGAGAAAAGGCCTGATCCCCACCACTGTAAATCCAACCCCCCCTCTCCCCTTCATGAACATCAGCTCTGCCTCAAGTGAGTGAAATCAAGGCACCCTTAAATCAAAGCTCAGCACGTTTTTTTGTATGATTATCTGCAAGGTGTCTGAGACGAGGGACCAACAGCCCAAAAGCTTCAACAATAAGGTCAAAACGTTGAGCCAGGAATATTTGTAACCAGAGTTTAAAAATGCTTTTCCCAAAATAAAGTATGAATTATTCATTCAGCTCTGCAGGAGAGTTTTTTTTTTTTTTCATCTGAGAGTAGGCTGATGCCCTAAAGCAGCAAAGTGACCCTGTTTTCAACTCTGGATGACATAGTCACAACAAAACCATGAACACAACCTCATGGACAAATCTGTTTCATACAGACAACCATTGTGCATGAATGAAATATTACATAATTCTAAAATATCTATTAACAAACCACCAGACATGATCTTCTGTACAACAACTGCCCGTTTTCTCTCTGAGACATAAGTTAGAAATCATCTTAAATCCTGTTACTGTTTATTTCTAAGAGCACAATTTTCATGTTAAGCTACAGCAATATAACAATTTTGGAGGCGCAGTATGGATTATTTCCCATAAGTCAGTTACTTTCTTTTTGCAGGTTTCCTGTCAAGTAGCTGGCTACCAAGTTCGAGCTGGGTGCTGGCTGCAACTGCATCTAGGCTTAGAAAACACAACTTAATGTTTTTGAAATAATGATGTATATTTCTCATATACAGACTGTTTCTGCCCATGCGACTGTTTAGGGCAAGAAAGGGCAACTGGCGGGTCACATGCAGCCCTTCATCTCCCTAGATGCAATTTTCCAGTCAGTTTGAAATATCAGATTTGTATGTCCATGAAGAAAACATGATGAAATCTGGCATGACGCCGCTAAAAGAAGCAATTTTTCCGAAAAAATAACTCCATATTTGGCTGTAATTTTTCCTGTTGAAACTGCTGAACAGCTAAATATATGTGTCCCCGTTTGTGCCCTTCAAATTGCAATCAAGTCTGACCCTCTGGTACTGAGAATAATGTCAATGTAGCCCTCTTGATAACTTGCTCATCCCTTGTTTTTGCGCATACGTTTCTGCATTCTAATCTATATTTTTAAATTACATACCAAAACTCCAACCATCAGTGAGTGAATGTGAGAGCAAATGGATGTGAATGGGTAGGTGTGACCTGTGATGGAAAGCTGCTTTGAGTAGTCAAGGACTGGAAAAGTCCTGTATAAGCTCAAGTCCATTTACCATTTTACCATAATATAATCACTTGTCTCTTGTGCCATGACCATCTCCTGAAATATCATCAAAGTACATTGAGAGCTTTATGAGTTATTAGCAAAAAAATTTGTAAAACTGCCCAGTCTCACAATGTTAACAAAACTTAAAAAAAATCCTGGATCCACATCTTGAATTGAGCCACCACCAAAATCGTACTGGTGGTTGGAGCCTATCCTGACAGCATTGGATGAAAAGCAGGGTAAACACCTTACTGGTTGCCAGCCAATCACAGAGCCTATTGAACAGAGTCATTAATTTAATCCTAGAGAATCTATTTAAACTATATTTGTGTGTATGTACATTTAGATGATTGGTAAACTTAGTTTCTCTTCACATGTCCCTTTTGGAGTTGCGAGGGGTGAAGCCTTTCCAAGCCGGAGTGGAACAAGCAATCTTTTTGCTGTGAGGTGCGTGCACCAACCTGCTGCGCCGCTGTGCTGCCCCAAAGCCAACATATTCCTTCAAAAGCACATAAGAAATAACATGATAAAAATTACATTTTAAAATTAATACTGTTGAGAGTCTCTGACATATGCAAGATGTCGCTGTTGGGCCAAAAGCTCTTATTTCCATTTCATTTTTTCTTCATAAAACAATTCTGTTGGCCACATTCCACATTTGTGAGGGGTTTTTATAAATACTGAACCAATTAAAAGTAAAACAATAAAAAAAAAATAGTTATCAAGACAACACAGTGTTTATTCAGTCAGTAATTTTTTTCCATTTCCTGAAAAGTAGAAATTTTGGAGAGGAGACGTTTGGCCCTGATAGCAACAAAGTCTTTCTTCAGCATAAATCCCTCAGCTCTCCAACTTTTTTTTATCTGTATATTGTCTAGATAGTGGCAACATGTAAATAGACGGGCACTGAAAGTAATTCTAAAAACAACTGAGAGTCAGGTACATTGCACATTTCAGTTTAAGTTAATTAAAAGATAAAGATTTAAGCCAAAAATTTTGATTTCTTTTTCTGTAATATAATTTAGCATTTTTTGGAGACAGACATTTGGACCTAAAAAGTCAGTTTATACAGACCTTCTTTTGGACCAATCAGAAAGACTAAAAATTTGAACCCCAAAACCTATCAAGAAAAATTGAGTTTTGACATAAACACACTCAAACATATTTGTGTAATTCAAACCAAACTTTTTCTCTCATTTGGTTTAAAAATGACCAAAGATCAGTATGTTTCTGTGACTCTGAAGCCTTAAAATGTTTTGCTCATTCTAACTGCTTGTATCTAAATGGAAAAAGGGCCTCATATTGGCCTCCAAATGACAAAAACTTCCCCCTACAGTGAAAAACAGTGTTTGATCCTCAAATGCAGTCATATTTCCACTCACACGTTGCCTGCAGCTGTAACCTCCTCCTGCTGCTGCAGACACGTGATGGTGGGAGTGTGTGGAGGTTCGATTCCTCTCCCGTCTCAGAGCCTCGATTCTGCTGCTATAAAAAAATCTGAGTGTTTGGTTGCAGCAGATCCTTGAGGAGGTGCTGCATGCATGTCTGACACAGTGAAGGACTGACATTCAGCCGGAGGAGAGAGAGGAGAGAGGGAGCACCGGGGTCGAGCTCAGAGCAGGAGGTAAGAGCGCACACACACATGCACACACACACAGACACACACGCATATCAAACAGAGCCTGGAGATTCTTCATTTATGTGGTGTCTGCTTACAGCTTGGAAATATGTCTAATTTTCAAGATAAATGGAAATATTTCTTATAAACATGAGGTATCACACTGCTGTTTCTATCAATATGTAAGTTTGAAAACAAACGTCAGACATAATGCCCTACATAAAGATTGTTTATAGTAAAAAAAAAAAAAAAAACACTGACAATAACATTATATTTAAGTTAAAGATGAACTACAAACAAATCTATATGTTTCTATTTTATACAAGGAGAATTTTCACTTGTTGAGAAATCAAATGTTGTTGATATGTTTGATATCATGGCAACAAAAAGGAAAGTCTAAGACACCAAATACTGGGCAATTTATAGTTGTTAATGGTTAAAATTTGCAGAAATGGTCCAAAACACCATCTTAATAGGACAAATACTTAAGTAACAAATGTAAGAGTAGACGTAACTGACACTTTTCCAGTTGTTGACAACATTTTTGTACAATTTCAATTGTGCTTTTCCTCCCTTACAGGAAAAATTAAGACTGGTGGTCACTACATTTTGTACTTTTTGACAACCATCGTAAAAGTAATGGTGATTTCACCTTTTTAAGACATTTTTGTTTAGACAAAATATTGTAAATTGTCTATTGCCTGTTTCTGGGTTGTTGTTCTAATGACCAATATCTCAAGAATGCCTTAAGGGATTTTCTTCAGATTTTACTCAAATGTTTTTTGCATGTAAACTGCCCCAGTCCGTGTTACTGATCCAACACTGCTCTTTTTTTCTAATGATTGTATTTGCAATTTTAGTTTACAAAATTTTTTTTAAAAAGTTAGAAGACTGAAAAACCCACCAAATCATATCAAATGCTATCTTGAGGCACTTTACAAAAGAGTCGGTCAATGCCATAGTCTCCTCCTTTTATGTATGATATTTATTCATATCTCTAAGCTGATATATAATGTATGTAAATGTTTATTAAGAATATGATATTAGCATAAATGTAAATATATAGGTAGTGGTTTGTCATATCTGTTACAAAAAGAGAAGTCCTAAGCCCTAGAATTGGGTGATTTATTGTTTGTAATTACCAGTAGTTGCATGTGTCCTTATGTGCTCTTTCTAACTTTAACAAATGCATTACAAACATTTGTAAAAGTGAATATAACTGCATAAATGAAAGAAAGATGAATAAATGCATACCGTGTAAATGTACATGATCACTTCCCATCAGGGCTGATATGGACCCTATGACCATATACTGATATATTTTAGCCTAATGGAGAAACATGATGCACCTTTAAAATAATTTTGGCTGTAAAAACATTTGAGTTGGGCATCACAGCACTACATTTTAAACTTTTCTAAGACTTTATTTTATGGTCACAATTTTCACATAGGAGCTTACAGTATACCAATTAGTATCATACTGGCTGCTTATAGACATCATTAAGAGCTATTACCAACTTATTCTAGACCACTGTTTTCTGTGGCTTGCAAGTATTTACTAGGGGCTTTTCTTTAATACCCTCCTGATTATGCTTATTAACAGTATACTTGAGACTTGTTCAGTAATTATGGTCTTAATTAGGCTTGCTTGGCATGGCCCTGTAAAGCAGTAGTGCCATATTAACAGTTATTCTCATTTAATAATTAATTATAAAGATAGTCAAATCTTGTGAAATAAAGCCCAAACTATGATCATGTCTGAATAATTCATGATTAAGTCTTAATGGCGCAGAATAGGTTTCACAATCTAAAGCAATGATTCACATGTAGTTTCACACTTTTGTGCATTTATTTACCAGATGCACGTGTTCTTCTAAAGAAACAACATCAGCACAATTATACATATCCTTTATGATTAGATTTGATATGAGCAAAACTTCACTGTAGGCTGAAGTTAGAAAGGCTTAAATATGAGTTATTTCGGCATTATTCAGACTTGTTTCCTGAGGACAGGCTGTTGTTATTGTTAGTTATTTATAGAGAATGACTGTCAGCGTGCCTCTGCAACCCTATAAAGGCCGAACTAAGCAAAGCGACTGTACATCATAGTTTATTAACAGCAGCTCCCCAACTAATATTCAAATAGCACTAGTTAGGAGGGCTTAAAACTATTAATTAATGCCTATTAGCAGTATGTCATGGTCATGTGGAATAAGGTACTACTAAGCTCTCAATTATGTCTAGTAAGCAGGAAGTATGCCACTAATTAATAGGCTGATAAGCAACTAATAAACAGCAGGAACTGGGACCTTATTGGATATGATTCTAGTTTTAAAAAAAAAAATGAAACAACTTGATTCCACTTTTTTACCTCTGCAACAAAAAAAGAGGTTGTAGTCACCCAACACTGGCTAATCTTATTTTGATAATCATAATAAATGTCACTCACAGACCTTCACAGTCTAAATAATATAAAAACACTGACAACAACTGGAAGAGACGGTTAAACTGTAAAGAAGCCACATGCTGAGTCAAAAATCAATCCCAATTTACTCTATAATGCACTTTCAGTGCCTCTACCTGAGAGAGCATCATTATATCCTACTGTGCACTGTAGGGCTGGTCAATTATGGAACAAAAACATAATTGTGATTACTTGAAAAAAATAAAAAATACCTCAAAATAATGCTTATAATAATAATAGACAGAGGAAAAAAATTCAACATGTTGTGTGCCATGGTGATCTTTTAATCCTGATTATTCATTATAGCGAAGGCAGTAAATGAAACCTCCATTAAAAGTAGAATAATTGCCCAGCTCTGGTGCAGTGGTTCTCAAATGGTGTGGCAGGACACACACTTGAGGCGAGTCCTGGGGTAAATTTGTACAACCATGTGTTGTTACATCAAAATCTTAGAATAATTTTTAATTTGATCCATTAGTTCATACTCTGCTTTTCCATGTATAACTCAGTTATTTAAAGAAAAAAGTCCTATCGAAACTTAATGTTTTGCAGTTACGTAACACGTAGGTTTGGATAAAAACATAAACTGACTCTCTAGCCAACAGCAGGTCTCTGTGAAATAGGGACATTTTATTAGATTGATGGTGCAATAGTATTTATCAGGTCTTAATGTATCAACTTAAACCAAAGTGCTGTACCTTTTGGCCGTCAGCTTGGAGGAAACTCATGAACTCAGCATTTAATATTTAATACAGTTTTCCACTTTTTAATAAGTGAATACAAGTAAAAATAAAGACAGATGAAAAGATACTGTAACACAACTTAAAAAGGTTGTTTTACATCTTAAATGTGGTGAGCCTCAAGATTTTGACTTCGTCTTTGGTGAGCCTTGACCAAAACTGTTGGAAAACCACTGCTACAGTGCACTAAGTGTGTCCCTTGAAGCATTGCAAACTATAGCAAGCAACTGATAGTCACTTAAACAGGCCAAATTAACCACAAGGCACGGCACGTCAAAGTTTATGAAATGTGATGTTTAGCTGCTCTCGGACACAAGAGGACCAGTCACCAGCCAATCACAGGGCTGACATAGAGAGACAGACAACTATCAGCACACACACATTCATACTTAGGGTAACCAGTTGACCCATGAGCGTGTTTTGGTCTGTGTGAGGACACTGGAGTGTGATTGGCTGATAGTTATGTTAAACTGACTGCACTGATGCAAACACTGACTTCTTATGGAAGAGCCTTTAAGTCAGAGGAGGAGGATTTTGTTTTTGTAATGAACCACAAGTAAAAAGAAGAAATGCCAGGAATAAATTCAAAATACACAAGTGGACATATATCCTGACATTCTAACATTAACTCTGACATTTCATTTTGATTATTTTTCTCAAAACTTTTCCCTTTGACCCTTTTACATTTGGACTTTTCTTCTCATAGCTTTTTTTCTGCCTGGCTCTTATACCCTTTCATACTCATCTGAATCTTCTGCCCAGTAAACCAGGAACCTCTCTTCTGAATCAACAGATGGGTCAAAAGTCTGCATTTAATGACAGCAGACAAATATAGTGCAATATACATCTATGCAAGATATTTTGCAGATGGGCCTGTGTCTGCAAACAGGGTTGATATCGTTTGATAGGGGTGTTCAGTTGTTGCATTGCTTCATCTCTACTTTTAATGTTTTGTAAATAAATCCATTAAAATGGTGCTGGATGGGATTATCTGTTTTGTTACTTCTGCCAAGAAGGTTATGTTTGACTGGTGTTATTTACATTTCTTTGATTGTGAACATGTGAAAAAAATGAATGTGCGGGTTTAGCTGAAATGGTCAAAGAATGTTGGTCACAGCACATGGGGAAAGTGATGATGTTTTGGTGGTGATCTGAACACAGATGTAGATCCAGAGATTTTTCAAAGGTTCAGGGCAGTTTTCCACATTTTCATTAATAACTAAACAAGTTTTCGTCAGATTTTGACGACATTTTCAGAGAATTTTAGTCATGGCACAAGGAAGAAGCACTTATGCTTGGGTGGTGATCCGAATCCAGATGTGGATCCAAGATTTTTTTTTTTTTGATCAGTGAGAGATTTCCAGTTTTTCACATTCTTGTCAAAAACTCACTGGACAATGTTGGAAATGCCTTGGCAGAAGTTTGTGCTCTCAAAGCACTTCTAGTTTGTAACATTTTTGTGATAAAGTGATTGTTATAAAGTAATCATCTTCCTTCCTTTGAAAATCCCCCTGAAAGAAAAAGCCGATGTGCACTAATGTAAGATTTTTAGATCTGGATGGATTCAGGCCCCTGACTCTCCCCTGTGAATGGAGATGCCTTTCACAGGAGAGTCAGGGGCTCGGGCTTTAGAATAATTACACCCTGCCTAATTAGCCTGTTTGTTTAATTGGCTCTGACGGAATAGGAGCATTTACTGGCATAAAAGCTGCGGCCACACCACAGTGAGCTCTTTACCTAAAGTCAGTGCGCAGCCAAACACCGCGGGCTGTTATTTTACGGCTAATCGTTCAATCAGCAGGCAAATAAAACACAAACTGATGATATTTGAGCGCATAAATGACGGATTTATCGACTTAGGAGGGGGTTCATTATGTGGAGATGTGTGTTTACAGTGTCAGTGAAGCGGGGAGTGTGTGTGTCACGCTGCTTTTCAGCAGTGAGGAGGAAGTGTGTGTGAGAGTCTGTCAGCAGAAAGCGGGGCTGCAGAGGGACTCTTGAAGTTCTATGGCGCAGACCAGCCCACTTTAATTCACAACCTTTAAATGGAAAATACCGTCTGTGGCATTTAAGCTTGAAACAGTGCCATATTTTCTTTAATTTCTTTTATGGTGTATTTTATGAATATATCTAGGCCTATATACATATATCGGATATATAATTGCAAATGTAATGACAACGTTCGTCCTTCTGTGTCAGATAAACACTTTGATTTGATATTATTCTCATCTCATAAACCACGGGCCTGACAATGTCAACAAACACTCAGCGCGAGGAGAAATGACAAACTGCGGCTGCTCATGCGCTCGTGTCACCGTCTGGAGAGGGCACGCTGGTACGAGATTTGCGCACGATGCGTCCTACAGTTCTGCGCCATTTGCTCCAAAACCGCAAAGCGCATATTTCACCTGCAAACAACGTGAGGCCTTCACTGCCCGCAGTGAGACAGGAAGTGGCGCAAGCGGACAACCCCGCCAAACACACACTTGTTGACACTCACTCGAGGACTCTCGCAAATGATTTCCCCACTTTAAGAGAAGGGAAGAGTTCATGAAATGGGCACTTGAAAATAAGGACATTTGGTGTTTTCTAAAAAGTCTATCATCAGTTGATATTCACAAGCCCAAAATGTGCAATATTTGGATAAAAAAAATATAAAATATTAATACTCAATCAGCGCTGAAATAAAGAAAAAATACGTTAAACGTTTGGGTCCCTTTATCCGCCTTTCAGACTAAATTCTGACTCAAATAAATCATTTGATTATGACACATTATTATTGAATTAAATGTAAGAAAGGTTTGATGATTTTTTATATATTATAGGGTCTGTGGTGTCTGTTTCAGTACCCAAATATGAAGAGGGGATATTTTAGTGCAAAGCGCATGTGTATCCGCACAAGGAATTTACTTTTGGTTTGACATAAAAAAGTCCTCACGTCTAAACTTTGCGTCATATCTAACTTTTTGTTATCAAATGGGACTACAGATGATGTGTTTCGAGTTGTTTTGTCTTGTTCTGCCGGGCTTGTTTGTTGGGCCATGGTCTGTCAATTATTCAAGTTTGATACGTTTCAGGGAAGAACATCACAAACTGGCAACGGTTCATTTTTTTGCGAACATGTTTATTTGAAAATAAAACTATAAGACCTGAAAAGATATCAAATAACAATGGATATGAATAAATATCAGTCAAAAGGGGAAAACAACAGAGGCTTTGCTGACAGGATATAAAATATGAAAGCATGATCAGAATCTGAAATTGTGTACAAATAAAAAAAAAGTGCAATATCGGGCGAGTTGTGCAAATGTGCATGCATGTTTGTGATCAATTCATTGTTGACATAATGCTCGTTGACTCGGGTGCTGGAATGTATGAGTGTGTGTGTGTTACATTGGGACGGATTGGAAGATAAGTAGCTTACATCTTTCTTTTTTGACCGAACTGTACGACGCTGAAATATTTTAACGCAAAATAAAAAGTTTATCAAATGTCTGGTATGTTGCTGTGGAGAAACCCAGACCTACATCAATATCATTTACTTTAAGGAACTTAAATGTTAGGTTTTTCCATTAATGTTTGATAATTTTGCACCAAAACCTTCTTAAGTTACCCATAACACTCTAGAGACTGTTGTGCTGTCCTAAATTTCTGTAATCCTTCCTCGCCTGATGGGTCAAAAGCACTTAATTTATAAATCAAGCATATGAATGGGCTCGAATAAAAAAACAAAACAAATCTGTTCTGCATGAAGTAAAAACGTGTATATTATCCTAAACTTTGGTATTTTTCACCTCTTGTTACTGCAGTGAATCCCCAAAGACTGATTGATTTTTCCATGACAATGCTTCTGTTCTAATAGTTTAGGCTGAATCAGAGGTTTGTGGCCATTCTTGTCATTATTTGTCGTTGCCCTCATGCTGAATAACTGTATATTTTAAACATGTTTTTTTCCTTCAAAAGATGCTTGTGTGGCCTAAAAATAGAGGATATGTTAACTCTTTGCAAGATCCTTCCTCATGTTGTTATGGCAGGTCAGTAATTCTATTTTGCTTAAAGCACACCTCAGTCCTTTCTTCATATTTGTTTTTCTATTTATAAAAGCAAAATTAACAATTAACTGTACTAATGGTCCTTCCACTATCACAGTGTATTCATGTTCTAACAGAAGTAAAACCAGAAAACATTATATTCACTAATAAATTATCAAGCTGACTATTTTAATACTCAGAAAACTAAGTCAGTGTGTTTTTCTATATAAAAAAAAAAGATTCTCAGTTAAGTTTTTAAAGGTACGTTTTAAAAGGTCAGTCACACAATGTGAACTGTTTTAAGACATTGCTTGACATTGAACTGCACCTTTTTGTTTTAAAATAATATGATACTTTCACATTTTTCCTGTGGTACACCGGCCTGGTCTCAAACTAACCAGTCAGTAAAAAGATTTTTAAAGTGCCTTTACAATCAAACCTTTAAAATCCAGGATTAAAAAATTAGACACTATCACTTCTTTGTTTTAAGTAAACATATGGTCTCACGTTTGAGTGATTTTGACATGTTTTAAACTTGTATTCAACCGAAAGGACTTGCTTCTCAGTCTTTCTGCAAATACATAACTAAACAACAGAGCAGTGACAGCAGCTTCAAGCAAAACATATTTTGCTCAGTTTTCTCTATGAAGGAACAAAGTCTTGGATCTCACCGCCTGAAACTAACAAACTCCACCACCTTCAAGAGAGAAAATCCTGGTCGGTCCATACAAAAGCAAACCTGCACTCATGTTTGATTTTCTGTTGTTTCGTCAATATGAAATGCCCTTTTATTGTTTCATGTTGAGTATGATTCACCTCCTCTTTTACTCTTCTAGACTTACAGTTGTGACTGTTTTATTCCCACAAAAGCCCATCTAAGGACATGTGTTGCAACTCAGCAAATGAAAAACACTGTTTACAGTTTGCCTCTATGCTGTATCTGTCCCTAGCAAATAAACCTATAAATACATTTTCTTCAGAAGAAAAGTATCTAACACTTATATTCAGAGCAAATTCAAACTTCATTCATGAGTTGTTGGTTAGTTGTATTAATTAAACATGCTGTACAAATGCCCAAGGCACACATAGACTTACCTGAAGGCCAGAGGCACTGCCAGAAATGGTGGGCTTCATGGAAAGATACCATATTGGGCCCTATCTCAAACCAGCTCTGCACAGTTTGTCATATCAAACATCTATAAAGCAACTGATATATACATATGTTTTTTTTTCTTCCAATTGACCATTTATATTAATTACTGCCCATTTATTCTGCTAAAAGACGCAAATAAGTTTTTAATAGTAGAGGAAACACTCTTCAGCTGAAACCATGAATTATGCAGAAATGTCTCGCATTTGGACCATTTTAAGCATTTAAACTGTTTTTATTCATTTAATCATCAGCCCTCAAAATCTCTGATCTTTTAACCTTTGAAATACCAAACCTGAGCAGATAACTTGTTTTGTTTTTTTGAAAACTCAGATATTTTAACATACTATTTAGCATAAATGAAACAAATATACTCTAACAAAATTTGAAAGTAGCCTCCTTTTTATATAAATACTATTTCATGGCAGATAACTGAGGCAAAAAAATGCCTGAATATTATATTATTTATTATACTTTTTTGCAACTTAAAAAAAGAAATGTCTGGTACTGTCTGTACAGAAGGAGAAGAGAAGTCTTTAAAGACCTATATCAAAAAGGTGACAAATTTAGATTTATAAAAAAACACTGATATTACATTTTTAGTGGCCCCTGGGCAAATATACCTTACTTGTTCCCTTTTGTCCCCCTTGCTCAAGGCACACCGGTGTGCCCTGCCACACTATTTAAGAACCACTGCCACAGGCTTTGTGTGCTGCATTATCCAATTAAGCCATTATATGATATTTACTCCAATTTATGAACCATGACTTCACCCTGAGGTGAGCTCAAAAATGACCCTGAGACCATCCGAGTATATTGTGGCTTCAGCTTCCAAACATGAGCGACGGCAGTTTTCACTTTCTCCAAAGTTTTGGCCTCTAAATCATGCCGATATAAACATTTAGGGGTTAACTAACTGCAGTTGAGATGAGTCATTTTGACCCTGACACAACAGGAGGGTCTGAGTTACTGTCCGGGCCTTCATCAAACTACAGTTAACCAATCATCGACTTTGCAGGTCTTTACTCCTAAACTGAAAGAGAATGCCTTCTCGAAAATTCACTCATTGTGAGTTCATCTACGTTTAAAGTTGGCCTATTTGTACGGATTTCTTATGACGCTTTGATTAAAAAAAAAAAAAAAAAAAAACTATTACAGTGACAAAAAATGACACCTGAGAAAATCTCCATGTGTTTAGTTGGTAACTGCGTATTTTAGTAAAAGATAAAGTTATTTTCACAAAGCATGGATCATAATCTGTGCGTATTTTGCGCCAAAGCTCTTCAGTAGATTTTAGCTATCAGGGAAAAATAATGCTGGAGGAAAGGTTATTGCTGTAAACCATTTTACGTGTCCATCAAGCATTCATATCACCTCTGAACAGGGTGCAGAAGAGCTGGACAGATGTGGAAACGTCAACTCTGCGGATTCAAGATGTAGCTCGTCTCCATGCGCCTTCAGGCCTAAATTAAATACTGAGATCATGTTTGTCCTCCTGAGACGATCATAAGTGAGAGTGAAGTAAACTGGTGGCTGAGGGATATGATCAATCGAGGCGTGTTCGGTGGTCGTGGACTTGTTGGATGCTCCCGAGGCTCAGAGCTGACTCAGTCCGCCGGCAGGGCTCTGTTGCTCGGCTACAGCTTCAGGCTCGACCCGCTGAGAGGGGAGGGGGCAGACCCCACCCCCTCTGCTGCTCTTACACACCGAGGAGGCTGAGCAAACAACCGTGTGTGTGTGCGTGTGTGTAGGAATGAGGGTGTCACAGCACCGAGTGCACTGGTGATTTACCTGGGGCCTCGTGCCTCAAAGGGCCTGAAGATGGCCCTACAGAGACCATCGGTTATGAGTAATGTGTCCGAGAAAACTTAAAGACATTGGTTGTAGATATAATAAACACTGCCTGAACTGCAAAAAAATACCCATGTTTGAACCACTGACTAAAACTTTACGCATCTGTCCAAACATCACCGGTTTAGTTGTGCAATTCAACTTAAAGAATATTGCTTGCAATCATGATGTATTTTGAAGGATACATTTTTTGCATTATTTTCATTGAATTCAATGTTTACAACCTACTCAAAGAGTGCTCTCTGAACCTTTAGACTAAACTTTCTTCAGTCAAATCCCTGCGCACTGTCCAAAATGAATCAAAGGTTGGCATGCTCCTCCAGACCCAGTCACTCATTAGTAACACAAATTGCCACTTATTTGTGTTACTAACAGTGAAAAGAAATGCTTGCGAATTCCCTTTTTAAGACAAGATATTCTTTTAATTATATTGATTTAATTTGGTGTTGCTAAAATGCTGTCCATCTAAAACTACTGCAGGCAAATCCCCGCGCGCAGCCAACACTTTGACAATACTTGCGGTTTTTGTCAAAAACAAAAGCGGTTTAACGAACACAGAAAAACGTGCTTACTTCATCAAATGGCCGTCTTTGTATCGCTCCAGTGGTTTTTTTTATTGAGGAAAGAAGTATAAATGTCCAGCAGATAATCTTGGTTTGGTTATCGACAAACACATCATGGCGCAACTCTCTGACCTGGAAAAAAACCTGCGTCGCCTTCCGGTGAATCAACTTCCGACACACCTGAAGGGGTTTCCTGATCATTGCCCCCTGCTGTTCCTGCAGAAACCTAAAAAACAATTCAAACAAATGACCACAGAAATGGCTCCAGCATTACCAGATCCTCTAAGGTCCCACTGGCCAACCCAAATGCTGCCAAAGTTTTTTTTTTTAACTTAACTAATGTCAGGGGATGGTGCTTTTTTGTGTGATTTTTCAGAATAACGTTATATTTTGGTAAATGTTTTTTTCTTATTTGTAAAATATTCTAATGTTGCCAACACATTTGTGACATTAAGTCTGAAGTCTGTCCTTTTAAAAATCCTGCACCACATTCACAGCACACTGTCTGGATTACACTATTCAGCTGGCAAGCTCCCCAACAGATCCAAGAACTTTTCAAAAGTCAAAACGTATTTCTTCAACCTAGATGGTGTTTTAAAATTGCTCTGAAATATCGGAAATGTCATTTTTTAATTTTTGTGATAAATTCAAGGTTGCCAACCTCGTGGTGCCCTTTACACGATGTCCAAGCTTTCCTGCTCTTATGTCGACAACATTTGGAAAAGTGGGTGAAGCTGGAGAGGAATGAAGGATTTTGTAGGACTTGTTGGAGTTACTTTTCAAACATTGTCCGCTTGTTACTGCCGTTATATTGCTTATTAAATGAAGTCAAATTTAATATATTACTATATATATTAAAAGCATAAGCAGATATCAAGGTATGTGATCTAAATTTGCAAGAGGGGGTCGCAAGTCACCAGAAGGGGGTTGTAGGATGAGAATTTAAAACTATTTTAACTGATAGATGACCTACATTTGTAAAAGTATAAACATAAAATGAGCCCAGTGTAACAATGTGTAAAATATAAACTGAAGTAAGAATAATTTGCTAAAAATCTTTAAATGTCAGTTTGATTAATGAGTGAACCATCTCCAAAGATGAGGGTCCTCTGTTATTTTGGGGGTCTCTACTCCACTTGGGAGCCCCCTGTGGTAGCACTATATCCAATTGGGGGGGAGGGGGGGCTCCAAACTCCTCAGACCGCCCCTGTGAGCGGTGTGTGTCCATCATGTGTGATTCCAAGAAAAACACTCCACAGCTAAGCAGCACCCCCCACCCAAAAAAAAAAAAAAAAAAAAAAAAAAAAGCTCAGCCTGCGCTCTGCACATGCGCAGATCCTGGCTGCGTGCTGGAGAAGCTGAAGGGCACTAAGGCAGCAGAACCGACAGACACAGCGGCAGTTTTCCCGCGGACCGTCGGCTTATCAGACCCCGGAGTCCCGCTTAAACTGAGCCGGTTTAGGGCTGTGTGGAGCGGCTGAGAGGAGCCGAGACTCCCCGCTGAGAGCAGGCTGAGCGGAGGATGGATTTAAGCAGATGAGAGATCAACACACCAGGTACTGTGGGCTGCAGAGGGAGACATGATTCACTCCGAGGTCATTGATTATCTGAATGTTATCGGTTTGATAGGAAAGCGCGCGGTGGTGGACAGTTAGTTAATCAGATTTACTCCAAAAGAGCAGATTAATAATCCAACATCTGCTCCGTGAAGACATCAACTGCGGTTACTGGAGCTCCAAACTCTGTCTGATTAAAATGAGATTTTAATGAAGAATTTAAAAATGCAGAGAGACTGAAGAAAGGGAGAGAAACTACATACATGTCAAAAATGATCATGACATTTTATTTTAGTTTGAGATCATCTCTCGCCGTCGATGTCGGTCTGACTTTTTCATTAGAGACAGTGAATATCTTTGGTGCAGACATAAGAATAATGCATTAGATTACTTATGATTAAAAATGTCATTTCTTAACTTAAGAACTACCTTATAAAATTATTACAGAAAAATAAATTATTTAATTATTAATCATTTAAGGTTATTAAAAACTTAAGAGTTTTTAACCTGTCTTAATTAATGCACATGTTTAATGTGAGTTTCTTTCAGGGCATATCTGACTCTCATTGGCAGATAAAGCCTGTCATGAAATAACGGCCTCGGTAACATTCAGTTTATCTTCTAATCAGTGGACCTTTATTTTAATATCTTGTGAAAAGCTCAGTTCATTGAGGATAAAACTTCATTTAAATGATGTTTTCCTCTATCAAGAACAACTGTGCTCACAAAGCAGCGTAAGGTACAGTGGAGGGATTCTGCATCATTAAATGGAAAATGCCAGAGGCAATACACAAAAAACTCTATTAACTAAGTTTTCAAACTCTTATCATCAGTACAACCTAAGTGCACATTATGTTTGTTTATTTGTTTGATTTTAGTGCTGTATGACAAAAGTTCAATGCTCTCTATCACATGGAGCTGCAAATAATCTTTATTGCCCTAGGCATAAATAAGCAAAAAGGAAATAAAAAAAAAAAAAAAGATAATCTGAAAACTATCACGATATCAACATGTGGATGAAAAGTTACTCAGACCTACAAAAGTACAAAATGTTGTCCACAGGTTTAAGTTTTGACAGAAATGATCATAGCATCAGGATACATGTATAAATGCATTAAGCACAGCAGCCCAAAGTTGTTGTATTTTTAACACAACAAAGACTTAGTCGTGCCTTTACTAATTTATTTTATTTCCTTTTTTCAATTTTTTTTTTCATTTTATCCAGCCAATGATTTCTGCTGGTATTTGTGTGATTTTTTTGTTGTTGTTGTTGCTTTCTGTAAGTTTCTTGACTGTTTTATCCTCTTATTTCCAAAGTCCTGGACTTGGTAGTCCGCAAATAATCTTTCAACACCGATGTCTTTTTTTCTCATTTTTTGGGGTTAAGTTTCTTTTAACATTTAATTTTGAGAAAATGTTGGTTCTCATATACTGGAGAGTTTTTACATTATGTTTGGTTAGTGGTGTTTTCTTTGTGAAGTTCAGGTCTTTGTGATCAAATATGTCATTTTGTGAAAATATTCATCATATATTCAAATCATTAACAAAGCACTAGGATCTATCCTGTGATTCATTTTTTTCGAAGGAAGGCTTTGATCACTAATATGATGTTCGGTCTTATTTAGTATGATCGTCTTTATGAATCAGGACTCAAGAAGTTTCTCTGGAAGTTTGGGTTGCATAATATCTTGAACAAAATGCTTGGTGTGTCTGAAATCTTTAAGTGATAAAATGCTTGGTGTGTCTGAAATCTTTAAGTGATCTGCTGGATTTTTCTTCAGAAGTTTTGTACTCATACATTTGAATTCTTGAAAAGAAATTTGGGTTTATTTCTAAAATGACTGTAGTGCTGAGAAGTTTCTCTGAAAGTTTGATATTTGAAGACGTGCATCATACAGTGGAATCACATATGATTTTTGGAGTTTTTTGTTATTATTTTTGATAATCAGGGCTTTTGATATTGCTGGGATTTTTCTTTCAAATTTTCAATGTATGTAACATTTAACACATTTTTATGCACTCTATCAGGGTCAGTGGCGTAATGTTTGGTTGTATTTAGTGCTGTTTTCTGGCGTCAGGGCTCTGAAGTCTCTCTAAGAGTTTCTATGATACTTTGCATTTTGACAATCTTCCGAAAATGTTTGTTGGCATATATCGAAATCCTTGACTTGATGTTTGGTTATTGTTTTTGGAAAAAGAGTTCTTTGTGATTTTTCTCTTGAATTTTCTTGCATTTTATCTGAAGAAAAGTTGGCCACGTACAGCAGTCCTTAACATGACATTTAATTTATTTTTTGTCTTATTTTCATTGAATCACTCCTGGCTTCTGATGGCTGTGTAACTTTTGTCAATGAGTCATAATCTATAAATGTGAATAGATGAAATGAAACACACAAGCTTAGATCTGTGTCTCATATTTGGTATATTTATGTGGACTTTTCTCAGAGAATCTCAGAGAATCAATGCAGTCAAGTGAAATTTATTCTATAAGGATATAAAGGACATGTGTGCAGATCAAACAGAACTTTATGCCTGATTTATTTCTGAAACCTCATCGAAGCAGAGGACAGTGAGCCGTGGTTACACAGCTAATGTCTGGTGTTCTACCTCTGGACATCGAGGTCGGCTGGTTCGAGAGTAGTCCAAGAGAAAAACAAGAAGTAGGTCGAGTTAAGGTGGAAATAAAGTTCAATTCTCTTTTGCATTATGCATTCAATGTGAAAACTTAGAATGGTTACTGTACCATTAAAATGCCCAAATACTGTACCAGGTGATGAGTTAAAAAGCTTAATTCCTGAAAGAGAGAAGATAGTTGATTTTGTGCTAACTTTTGTTTTCTTTCGTGACAAATCCTGACTCCTTGGTCATTGCACAATTAGGCAAAGTTAGGTCTCCACCAGGAGCACAAAGATAGTCCATTATGAGATTCAAATATGAAATGTATACCTCTAAAATGACTTGACATGTTTCACAGCTTCAGTACAAAATGGCGGCTCATAGAAATGCATTTCAGCTATCACATATCTTACATTTTCTCCTCCTCCTCGGTGTCTTCCAGAGCTGCTCTCTGAACATTTTCATCCATTCATCATGACTGTGTCTTTATTCTTTGGCTCAGAAACCCTGTTTATCACTGCTGTACTAACCTCCTCTTTAAATTCTTGACGAAGTTTTGTGTTGTTGTTTTTCCTCTCATTGGTATGTGTTCGTCCAGGTTCATGATTGTTGTTTGCTTTGTTTGTTCTTATTTATTACCGTGGTGGCAGTAGGTTGTGCGCAACAAATGCTTCCCAGAGGCGACAGTAGGCCTGAACAATATTTGGTAAAAACAATGTTATAATAATATTTCTATCTGTAGTTCATGTTGAGATTATTTTAGGGACACAAGATAAATGTGTCTTTTTATGGGCAGCAGTTCATGCAATTCATTTATTGAATCTATTATTAAAAAAATCAATTACAGATAAACTCATGGCTTGGAATTGCATCACTTATAGCCAACACTTTCGCTTTTTTTTTCTCTCCATGATCATTCCCACACTTTTAACGTCTAGCACACCATGTTGAGTCTTTTGGTGTCTGGTAGTTGCAGTTAAGACGGTTTTAGCAGTGTTGTATCAAGGCTACTTTGTTTAGCAGTTCACTAAAGACACTTACAGACAATAACGTCTGCCAAGGAGGTTATGTTTTATGGATTTCAATGAAATTTTCAGGGAATGTTGGTCGAGGCAGAAGGAAGAAGCGATGTGATACGAATCTTGTAAACATTGCATGATGGGGCAGTTTCTCACATGTCTTGTCATACAGTGGGGAGAAGTGATTACATTTTGGTGGTGATCCAAATTGAGATGTGGATTTTTTTTTCAAGGATTTCTGAACAGTGCGAGATAGGGCAGTTTTCCACATTTTTGACTATAACTACCCGGCAATGTTGGAAATGCCTTCCTTGGCAGAGGTTTGTGCTCTCTGGGCACTTCTTGTTTCTTTCTATATGTAAAGACAAATGGACGATTGGTAAGTGGATTTAATCTTATATAGTGCTTTTCTAGTCTTTCTGACTACTAAAAGCGCTTTTACACTGCAGGTGGCATACCTAACCTTGCAGTGCAGATGGATCTGCCAAATATAGTGTCTGTAATTAGACGGATCCATCTTGCCAAACTCCAATCTTCAACAACTGTAGGCAGCCCAAAGCGTCATGGACCAATCAGTGTCCTTTAGAGCAGTAAGAGGTGGGGAGCTACGAAAGAGACGACAGCAAAAGGCGACTGCATGTCCAGAGATAACGCAGATACTAACAGCTGCAGTAGCCGTTTTTGTCAGAACTGGACCAAATCATAGATAAAAGGTAAAAAAGTTCCAGTGCAGGCGCATACGTTCCTTTTATTTGCCATTAAAATAGAAATACAAATTAAAATGCTAAAACATGGGGAAAATTTATACCTGCCGCTTAGAAAGTAGACATCTTTTTAGGCCCAAATACTTTCTTTAAAAATTATTCCCCTCACGTAATGAAATGAAATGCTTTTCTTAACATTTTTACTCTGTAAATGTGCAGTTCACAAACCCTCTGATGATGCATTTATTGGCACCTTGGCATCAAAATTTTATTGTATCGTATTTACAGTCCATCATCTTATGTGGGGCCACAGGGGCTGCAAATGGACACTATATACCACCATATACTACACTGTGGATCCCAAAGTGGAGGTTAAGACCCCATGGGGTTTCATGATTAATCAAGAAAGGGTCCCGCAAGATGCTCCATAAAAAACAAATTACCTTTTTAATGATTATTTGTAAAAAAAAAATTAGTTTTGTGTTTTTTTCACCCATAATATTAGATTATACATGTAAAATGAGATCAAATTGAAGCAAGATCACTGTCTCACTTTGAGATTTACGTAAAAATGACGAAAATTTGCAAAAAAAGAAAAAAAAACAACAACAAGCCTAAAATGTAATTTTGCACATGACAGCATCAACACCTCTGTGCTTTAAAGGCACACAAAGTGGGGTCCCTAGTCCCTTGTATTGTTATTTAGGGATCCACAGACAGTTTGGGAGCCCCTGCCACATACAACAATACAACCATGAAATGATGATCAAAATCCTCTCTGAACTGTAACACAGCTGCTGCCACTTTTTACCACTGTAGCTCCTCTTACTGGCTGCTGCGTCATTACCCAAATGCCCTGCTACCCAGATGTAAACAAGAATGAAGTTAGTTAGTTTACGTATATCACTTTTATAGGAAATGTATATAATTTTACAGAAAATGTTGGCATTTTTTTCCAACATGCCAGCTTTTTGGACAGCTTTTTGTGTAAGGAATGCACTCTCTCAGTGTATATTTTTTAACTACTTAAGTTTTCACTATATTAACACTCCAGAGTGTGAACATTTCTGTATTTTTTTACTGTATGATAATGAGGAAATGAGCTGAATTGAAGATAACATGTTTGGCTAGAGTGCCAATATTTCAAAAAATAAAACAAAACATTTGCACTACAGTTTTCATGACATGGGCTTGTGGCCTCTGCTGGTGCTTGTCCAGTAATGGTGGCCGGGCAGGATGATTGACTCTACAGGTGTCACTCACAGGTTCAGAGTTCAGGTTGAAGAGTCTTAGATAGTCAGTGACACCTCTGGATTTGATTTACTGAAACATTTTTACACTTGTTTTTGACACAATTTTTTTAACTGAGAGTACTTTTTATGGGATTTGACTCCATCCAGAGTATAATTATTCTGCACTTGCTGAAATTTGCCATCACCAAAATTTGAACTCCACTCATCTTGCCATGCACCAGTGTTGTGCTGATGATGCTGTGAATCCCAGCTCATCCCGGCTCGTGCATCAGCTCCATGTCCTGGGTTGTTTTAGTTAAACACCACAGTGACACAATCGGTCCTGGGCAGGATTTTGGCTCGTTCTCTTCAGTTTAACAGTGAAAGGCTCAGTTTAACACTGTAAAAATCAGAGAGAGGCTCCCTGTCAGCTCTTATCTTTATTAGCTTTCACATCCGTCTCCATCAGTTTACACTGGACGCCGCCTCTCAGCTTTCATGGCTGAGAGAGCAACTGTGGTGTGTTTACAGGCCGCAGGAGTGAGGGAGGCTTTCAGGGACAGGGAGGAGAGAGCAACTAATTTTCACCCTGACGTACAAACACTGTGGCTGCATTTTTTCAAAGATTGTTGTTTGGATGGCTGAGGACAATTCAAAGACGTAAAACAGCAAGGAAGACTTGTGTGAAAAACAGAAGTCTTGCATATATATATACATTTATATCTATATATATATGCCTGCAGTTTGGAAAACCTCCCTCTCTCTCTACACTTTCTCCTGCAGAGCTCACCAGACGTTGCATATGATTCAGAGAGCACTGTTTGTGCAGGCTGGAGCTGGACAAAGCCTTCAGGAGTGTTTTACAGTCCTGCAGTAAACACACACAAACAAATGAGGGGGTTATGAAGCTGTGAATCTGCAGTCAATCTGATGTAACAGACAGAAGGGACACGTCAACGTCAGCATGATTTTCTAGTTTGTTCATGGATACCAGCACTTCCTGTTAAACAATCAAACCCATCTTTAGTTAAAAAAATGCTACAAAGAAAGCTGCTCTCTTATTGGTGCTCACCTCTAAAAGAAACTGTGGCATGTTAAGTTCTTTGCAAGTGTTCAATCCTCCTGCTTAACCACTCAGTTTATGAGCAAGAAGAAATAGTTTTTAATCAATTCAGTACGTTAACTCTTATCGTACCATTGTACTATCATGATAATAACTTTATTTATACAGCAACTTTTAAAACAGACATTTACAAAGTGCTAAGGACAGAAAATAATCAGAGTCAGGCCAAAAACAAAATGACCAGAAGATTCAAACTAAAAGGCAAAAACAAAATGTAAACACAGTGAACCAGCAGGAATGAAGATTAAAGGAATAAAGTTGATTACAGGCATATCTTCTAAGACAGCCATGATATTATACGGATAGTAATTTTATGATAAGGGCTAAGACTATGGTTTTTAATCTTTACAAAAAAAAACGCAATTAGAAATGAAAGAAACACAGTGAGACAAAATATAGAAGAAAACAAGATCACATCAGTGGAGATAAAAAAAGGCAAAAAAAATTAAAACAGATGAATAAAGAATTGGAAAAAAGTAAAATAACCATAATCAGCAAACATCACATAAGCAAACAGTTTTGAACTTTTCACAACGTATCCCTACAACAGATATTTCTGGTAATCCAGTTGAATTACTGGGTCCCTTGTGGTGTGTCAAGTAAAAAACTGGCCTTTGTAAAAATGTAGTCAATGATTCTGAGCTATGTCCATGTACCACCGTATATTAAGCCTCTTGCCTCATGTGACCACGAGTTCAATCCTAGCCATGTCTTCCCCTGCTCTCTTGACTTAACCATGCTCAGCAGCTGGATCTGCTCGATATTACTCTGTAATCAGGCAGATCCATCTTGCCAAGCTCCAATCTACAACGATTGTGAGCGGTCCAAAGTGGCATGGCCAAAGCTACGTTCTTTACAACAGGAAGAGTTGGAAGAAATGACAGCAAGAGGCGACTGCATTATAGGTATTAGCATAGATGCTAACAGCTTCAGTAGCAGTGTTATCAAATCTAGACCATATTTCTTTATTAAATGAAAACAAATAACATTATACTTCTCTATAGTAAGGACACTTCCACTCCAAGTCTGGCATGTTTTGCAGAGAGTTTGTTTTACAAAGTGGCTCACATTCTAGAGCACTGTAGCGCCCAACTACTACATTATCTGATTGGCCCGTAATAAATGTGATTGACAGAACGATCATTCAATCACCTGCCAGAACGCTTCTGAAAGGTTCTGCCCTCCACAGACACTTTCTATGGGCTCTTTCCCAGATGGACAAGGGAAACAGTCCAGTATATTCAACAGTCCATCTGGTGTGCCAGGTTATTCTTGCCCTCTTTCTGGCTCCGTCCACTGACTCTCTTCATATCCAATAAAGGCAAAAAGCCCAAATTGACAACTAAAAAAAGGAGATAAAAATTTGACTCTGCTAGAAAAATAAACAGGAGCCATGACCACAAGCCCTGAACCAGCCAGATACAAAAAAGCATTGTTTATTTGAAAGGTTCACTTTAGAATAGGGTTGGGAATTGATGAGAAATGATTGATTTCATCAAAGCCGGATTAACCATCAGGGCAGGAGCCCATGACCTGAAAAGGGCCCAGCAGTGTTGTGCTAGTTGTATTTTATTTTCAAATCAACATTTTACATAATCACATACATAAGAAAACATTATTATTTGTTAGGAGTATTCATGTCTTTGTCTGTTTCAAATAGTTTTGTTGGTGTCTCTAGGACTTTGTAGGAAGTGTCTTTTCAAATTGATGCAACTGTTTTCTCAAGATATGTGTAAGTTTGTCCATATCATAGTTCTCATCCTCAATTTCCTGTCCCAAAGCAGGAGGATCTGCTTTATGCCATTTCCTGGTGATTGCTTGTCCAGGATTTGTCAGTCTACACAATCTCCAACATGTCTGTTGTGTCACTAATAAATAATTTTTGGCATTATAAAAAACCTATATGTTTTCCAGCCAAACTCTTTCCACATCCTGGAGTTGGTTGTGGTCTGCTGAATATTGCATTTATTCTGCCAGTCCTCTGTTGAAATTGGTATTTCTATCTCTTTTTCCATTTTTCTGCGTTCAATTGTTTGATGAAAAACTTACTAAACATTTATATTTCAAACCTAAAGGAAATGTGAGTGTCAGCGGTCTGTCGGCACTCAGCTGGAGCGATCGTTCAAATTTCCTAAGTCAGCAGAGTTTAGCGCTCAGTCTGTTGAGTTAAATCAAAGCTGTGTGTGACTGCTCTTTGTGAGCTGCTGTTAGGATCCACAACATCTGTTGAGATGACGTGTTCATAGGAAAGCACGTCCTGTGTGGTTTTCAAAGTAGAAGCTGGATTGTTATTGCTCCAGAGCTTGGACCGACTGTTTTCACACAGGGCTTTTATTCTGAAAGTGTTCCTGGAGTAAGGAGCATTATTTGTGAAGGCATTTCGCTGGGTCTGCTGATAGACTTTATTTACACACACAGAAAAGACCCAGAGGATGTTTGTACAAACTGTTTTTATCACAAAACGTCTGGTCAAAGATGAGACTGATTCACGTGTGATCAATCTCTTGCTCTCTTCTTTCCCCACTGACTTTCTTTACATGCAGTTATATTTGCACATGTGTGAAAGCACACAGATTTAATATAAATATTAAGATACAGTTTTACAGAAGTTGAGCTATATACACCATCTATATAACATCTACTTTATCCTATACCTGCAAAACAAGAGTAACAATATATAATATTTCCTAGTTATAATTGATCTAAAAAGCTTCTCACCTGATTTTTTTTTCAGTTTTTTTATATAAATGCTAAATTTTCTACTTAATCAGTCTTTTTTGTGGCCTTAATTCTGGCAAATTTTGAGGAATGTCTCAGAAAAAATATATGATCTGCTTAAATTTGTGGGACTGTGAACAGCTATGAATGTGAACTGGCTCATTTTAGAGTGAGTGAAGTGAAATATGAGCCAGGTCATTTTAAGGGTGAACTGGCACAACACGGGAGCCCAGGGTACTAAGTGGATAACCCAAATACCAGATTTTATAATTATTACACTCAAGCCTGTCTTGGTAGTCCCACTGTAGCTCCTCATAAAGTCTCTTGACATGTTTTCATCATATAATATGTCACAGGGTTATTTTAGTAAGGCACAGAGGTCTGTAACAGTGTTTACACAAATACAGAAAACAAGACTGAACATGCTGCATTGGTCTCAACTTGATGACCCGAGCTGGCTAATTTGGCTCTCGTGGGGAGATTGTGATTTTGTGTCCTTCCACCAGCTCAGCAGCATTTCATCCACCCAACATGGAAAATATCATATATTATATTGGATGTCATGGGGCATTTTTATTCGTTTTTTTGAAATTTTGTTAAGTTATTGAGGGTAGCATAGGGTGCATAATATCTTTTTATGGTTCCTTTGAAGCTTCGTTTTCTGTTTTTTCTTTCAATATTTTTGCTGAACTTTTACGTTAAAACACTCTTCTGCCAAAAAAGGTCATTTTTCAATCCTGACATTGCAAAGTACCCTCTTTAGTGTCAAGAGGCAGCTTTACATTTCTGAAAGTGCATGTTTAACAATCAAACAAACAGACTACACTTTCTCACCGAGCATCTCTTGCATATTCTGACCAGTCACGTGCTTTTTGCTGCTTTTCTGACCAAAACATGTCATTGTGATCTACAGTCCAACATTTAATTTGCAAGTCTGAAACCACACCTCATCTGCTTCTCTCTGACAGAGCTGTGAGGCTGTGCAGACTGAAGTTCACTCACACTGATGAGTGGGTGTCAGGAAATTCATGTGTCTAACAGGAGGGGAAGAGCTCAAAGTGATGAACTGCTGTGTGAAATCTTCCTCAATGCATGATGGGATACAGACATGAAAATTCAGTTTTATGGAAATTCTGCACAGATCAAGATGCGGTAATTATTAAGGATAGATAGATAAAACAAAGGTTTTAAGGGTATCAAGACGTGCATAAGCAACTTTCTTTGTTTTATCTGAGAAACCCTCAATGGCATGTAGATGCAGAGCTTAACAAATGTATAAGACCACCACATGATGTAAGGTTTATACCACAGTTGTCCAAAGTTAACAGCATTGGTACCTACCAAAATCATTGTTTCTGTAATGGTTAATACACCAGAATGTAGAAGCTCTTTGACTGAAACTATATTTTTAATACCAAAATATAATAATAATTATTGTACATGGATTTTCAAACGTACTGTCTTACAAAAACAGATAAATCAGTAAAGCACATTATTATATCTTGATTAAAATGTCAATTACAGTTATTTATCTGCATTCCTTAACAGAAAAAAATGTTTTAGGGGTTGAATGTTATACTTGATACATTTCTGACATCTCAGAGAAGCCCGGTGAGCCAGCTCACATTTGTGTATAAAAATGGTGAATTCAGTCTGAAATTCATCATTCCTGTTCCAAGTATATGTCCAATAACTATAACAGTTTTCACAAGTTTTTGAAAGATTTCTATGAAGACAGTCCATAAATTCAATGTTGCCGTCAGTCAGTCACTTTTTGTCACCTACACATTTGTGTCATGGCTCAATGAGAGAGGGAGGGAGGAGTCTAGCAAGGGAAACAGGCTGATGGACGGCTGCAACAATAGGAGACAAACTATGGTGCTGTACTTTATTGGTGAGAACTTGGAGAGAGAAGAGAGGGTTATATGAGAAGTAGAGCAAACCCAAATACGCCCCCCCCCCCCCCCCCCCCCCCACACAAAAAAAAAAAAAAAAAAGAAAAAAAAAAGAGCCCAAAGTCACTTATAACAAGCAGACCTGGCAACTTTGGTGCCATTGCCTGCGCTTCATTTTTTTTTACGTTGTCCATCCATCCACCTGTGCAAGATGAAGCCATGTGCATGTAGCAGTGAGTTGAATTTTGTCTCAGAGACAGAAGCAAGCAGCAAATCAACATACTGCCTGAAGCTGAGAGAGTTTGGGGAGCCATGCGACATTAAGAAGCCGACAACAAGAGTAAAGACAACTGAGTAAAGTTGAGTCAAGTCAAGCAGATACTTCATAGTGCCTCAACAAATTTTGAAGATCACAGGACACAGGTTAAGGTCATGAAGTCTGATGACCTCCTTTTGTGGGTAAAATGCACTTGAAGGGGTTTTCATAGGGCCAATGCCTCATAAGGATGACCTGAAAAGAGTTTCAAGGTCATGGGTCAAAGGTCAATGTCATGATCTTACCTTTGCTTGTGAATCCCAACTCTGAAGGTGATATACTTCAAAGAAACCAAGTATGAACTGACTTGATTTTGCAGGTCATGAGTCAAAGGTCAAAGTCAAAAACATTTCAGGTCATCCTTTGCCAGTGAATGCAGTATCTCAAGGAGAGCTTTTAGGGATTTTTTCAAACTTTGAAAGGGTCATAGGTCAAAGCTTATCAGGCATCATGTTCAGCACACAATATTTTAAAACCACCTTAATCACCACCCGGCAGAGGCAACAAAAAGATCTAGACCTCTAAAAAATATATCAAATAAATGTTGTTAAAGCACGAGAAGGGCAGCAGGGTTAAAAGGTCGAGAAAGAAGATTAACACTGAAACAGGATTCAGAATTGCCAAACCTTCCTCATCACGTTTCCTGTGTTGTTGTCCTTGTATTTATATCGATTTTTTAAAGTCTGACATGTGAAATTCGGCATGTTTTGCTGTTTGTATTGAAAATTTTGAATGATGGGGGTGAGATCAGTGAAGAATGAGACAAAAGCTGTAAACAGTCATTTTTCAAGCCGGATCTTCAAATGGTGTCAGCTGAGCATGTTTACTAAATATGAAGTTTCCCTTCATGTTCATCTGAAACTGCTTGGCCCTGCCACATCCAATAATAACTCGACACTAAAGACGACTTGGATCAAGTTAACACAAGTTGTTTTCCACCACAGGGCGATATTCACACCAACACAAACAAGCGATGATCCAAACCAACAAATTACCTCGACCTCACTGGAGACACCAACATTTTAGAGGAATAATGGAGCTCATTCAGAAACATTTCCTGCATTTCAAGTTCACATTTGACATTCAACATTTTATTTCCCCATCGTGTGTTACATTTGTCATTTCCCAACCTCACTTCCTTGATTGGTAGTTTTGGATGCATTGTGGGGGAGCTAAAGCCCTTCTGAATTTAATTCTTAGCCCTTCTAAAACAATGATAGCATGTGATAATTGTCCCACTTCATATTTTCAATGTGACTTCTTTTTCAAAGTTTATAGTTTGATTACTGAGCAAGCAGAGCATTTAAGTCTAAAAGATCATTCTGTCAGGATACAGAGGAAGTTCATCCCTCTCTTAATAAATATCAGAAAAAACCCAAAGGTTGATTATGCATGAGATCTCGATCTACTGATCTTTGACACATTTCTGGTAAATCTTTAACACATGAAGTCCAAAAGGTCTTAATATATTTGATGGAGAGGTCTGAATATCTATGGCATGGATCTGGTAAATCCAGCTGCTTTGTGGTTAAAAAAACAAAAAAAAAAAAAGGAGAAACTAGAGCCTTTTGAAAAAAAAATATATGGTTCAAAATTTTCTTTTCAAGGCTGCAAAATATGCCAGAAATCTGAGACTGGGACTAAAGTCAAAATTCTTACTAAAGTCAGAATACTTAGACTTAATTCTGGGGTTTCAGTCAGGATTTTTAAATTTAAGTAAATTCTGCTATTAAAGTCAGAATTCCTGGATTAAAGTCAGAACTGTGTGAAATATGTGATAATTCTGAAAATAGCATTAAAGCCAGACTTTTGAGATTAAATTTAGAATTCTGGGATAAAGCAATGATATTCAAAATTAAGTCAATTTCAGAACTTAAGTCATAAAGTCAAAATCTGCAAAAATTGACTGAAATTGGAATTAAAATTATATTGCTGAGCTTAAAGTCACTTCTGGGATTGAAGTCAGAATTCATAGAAAAAGGTCAGAACCCTGATTTTTTTTCTAACACATTTCCTGTAATACTGACTAAAATCCCAGAATTCTTACTTTAATATTAAATTTCTTCTCTTTTCTCCAAAAACATTGCAACTTAAAGTTTTTGATGTGGCTTTTTTCCTCTTCAGTACACTGAGTCAAATAGTTTAATCTCAGTAGTTTTCAGTATGAGTAAGATGGTCAAACTGTTGAAAATGCGTTATAAAGGCCTCTTGCATTGTTCCAGTCTTCAAGTCTTGTGAGATTTGTTGAGTAACAGGCTACATAAGTTCTTGAATAAAATTAGAAGGTTATTTCATTTCATCTCATTTCATTTTATTGAAGAGTTTTGATAAATTTGATATTTAATCTACTAGCTTTGGTAAAATTAAATATTATCCTGTGTAAGTAGCCATAGATCGTGGCTTTTCAGTGTCTTAAGGCTGATAGATACAGCCTGTCCTGCCAGCATCACTGGTGATCTTTCGTCAGAACAGGTTAGTGACCACTGATTTAGTGCCTGTGTCCACAGCTACTGTTTTTTTTTTTTTTTTTTACAATGAATTACATTTAAAACCAGCGCAGCCCTTCCAGCGCTCTGCTGAAAAGGCATTGTGCTTGTCAGTGTCACTTTTCCCTCACTGACCAATCAAAATCACAATCACAGAGGTGAAATGAGGTACCTACCTCGTGCTATCGAGGGAAATATTTCCAGGTCCTTAGCTGCTGTCAGTGCCAGGACATGATCTCTTGACTTTGTTGGAATATTTTCTTGGTGATATTTTAATGGCTGAAGGAAAAAAGAAGGCACACAGAGCTAACAGGCAGTACCAAGAGAAGCAGAAGTCAGTTCTCATAACCTGCCAAATTTAAGCGCTGGTGAAAAGTGAACTGAAAAATAATCTTCATTTTCAAAACAGATAACTACATACTACTAACAAATGCAGGATACAGTACATAGTGTAGTATGAAAACATATAGAGATGAGATAAATGCTGAAATGTCAGTAAAATGTAAAAAGAAATCTCAAAATGAAAGTTTGCATAAGGTAGTCAAAAATTATGAGTCCCCACATTGTGATGTACTGTGTCATTGCCCCTGCATTGTGACAAGAATATCCCCAGTTTTCTACCAGTACACACCCCTACACTGCAGTAATTACAAAACCTCAGTATCAGTGTTACGAGTGTGTCTTCAGAGCACCGCTCCATTCCTGTGGGATATCCAATGATGTTATTTCCAGAGCTGTGTTGATAGTTTTGGATCATTAAGTGTCTAATTTGACCTCAGAGGGTAATTTTCTCTAAAAGCCGTCACATCCCTGACAGTGTTCCTCTCTGACAGCTGAATATCTGTGTGATCCTGCAGAGATGCTGCAGGAGAAAGTTTCAGCGGTGACGGATGAGTGTATGACCCGCAGCAGTGGCGGTGGCAGCGGCGAGGAGACGGATCTGCTTCCAGACCAGTCACGGCTCGGCCTGTCCACAGCTTCCAGAATCCCCAGCTCCAGTGAGCCTGACCAGGTAGGAGGCAGAAGAGCACAGAACTGCTGTATTTCAATGTCCAGAACACTCAGTGAGATGTATCTAATTTAGTAGTATGAATGGATCTGTTAAGAAAAAACTGCTTATAGAAAGTTAACATGGAGAGACAGTGTATACTCATTGAAATTTTTACTCTCAGCGGCTGAAACATTCTTTGGTACCCATCAATCGCTGCCCTGATAAAATAACAAATGAATAAATCAATAAATAAATATTCAAAATTTTAAACCTTTGAAACCATTGTATTTTATTTTCAAATACACACATACACACACATATGTATATATATATACGTGTGTGTGTGTGCCATGTATCTGTACATACCTGTCGTTTGTATTGGTTATATTCAAGTTATATTCAAAAATGGTTCAGAAGTATATGTTACAGAGACTTTTATTGACTGCAAAGAAAATGATGGACATATTTGTCCTTGGTAAAACTGTGTGAAAATATATTTTAAAATCTGTCTAAGTGATGTGGGTTGTTGTTACAAAACTATGCTTTAGTGCAGTACTACACAAAAGCGATTTGATCCAGAATTACCCACAGGAAGTGTCGGTCATACCATAAAATACCATGCAGTTCTTGAAACATAGCTTTAAATTAATCTACATTTTTCATTATGTATTTATTTTTTATCTTTATCCTCATGGTATTTGGCATTTTTGAGTACAATTTCCTCAAATGCCATGATTGGCCAAATAAAAAACAAACATAAAAATAAATAAATAAATAAAAAACATTATTTGATTTTTTTTTTTAATGTTGGGGAGCTGTTTTTTATTACAGTTTTGGATGAATAAGAAATAGACCAGCTAATAACTATTGTTATCAATAAGTGGACCCTTGTCTTTACTACTTGTTTTTTTTCCATCATTTTTATCTATTAAAATGTAAGAAATATTTGTTAATATTTGACAAAAAAGTTTCAAAAATGTTTGAGCAAGTAAAGCAAAAGAAATAAATGAACCATTGTCAAAATGAAACGTTGTGGGTAAAATAAACTGCATCAGTGCATTTTCACTCCAAATATATTTATGTTGCATGGTTTTAATTAGTAGCACTAATAATTTTGGTGTCTGATATTTGTCTTCATGCATGTTAGATTTCAAATTGAAATAGTGTTTTGATTAGGACTGAAGCTGATAAAATATTAAGATAGAAAAGTAGGAAAATATTTATCTGTAAGGTTTTATGAATATTTTTGATAGTGTTTTTTTGGCCTTGGTGGTCTTGAAGGTAATTGTTTTTAACATGCTGACAGGAGGATTGATTGAAGTCTGACGGTGGTGTTTCTTCTCCTGCAGAACATCGAGAACATTAAGGTTGTTCTTCATGAGAGGGAGCTGTGGAAGAAGTTCCACGAGGCCGGCACAGAGATGATCATCACAAAAGCAGGAAGGTTAGTAAATCTGCAAACACACCAATGTCTGTTTATCACCAAGGGTCTGAAAAACTAAGAGGGTGGGGGGCTATATTGTGGGGAAAACAAATACATTAAACATTAGTATTTTATATTGTCAGAAACAAAAATATAAAAAATCAAAATTAGCAAAAAAAATATATTTAAACTTCATAGAGTTAATATTGTAAATAAATTGTTCATTGCACTGAAAAAACATTCAAATACACTTTATGTCTGTGCACAGCTTATTAAATTTTACTTGACTGTAATGTACAAATGTTCAGTACCATGTTAGGAAATACATTTTTACTAATACATATAAAACCTTTTGTTATTTACCATATTAAACAGCTTACAGTGTGTACCCTTCAGCTTTAAACAACCTGGCCCTGGGACAGTAAAACAGTCTTAATGAGGCCCCCCTTCATAACCACAGTTCCCTGCCATATACTGTGCGACTGTGTCCTAGATTATCACGTGATTTGTAATCCTAGGTATCAAATATGATTGCTTTTCAGGATTACAGATTATGGAGGTCTTATGACATTTTACCGAACAAGATACCGAACACTTGGGAGGAATTTGGGGAAAGTTAAAATGTCAAGAAAAAGTGAAAATATGTCAATTTTATTCTTGAAATTGCCAAAAGTCACAATGCTCCAACTTATATTTTGACATTTTGATTTTAATGTTTTTCTCCCTCAAAGTGCGTCATGAAAATAAATCTTCCCCCACATTGTTTTGTAAACCACTGATCCTAATACTTTTCAGCAAAAAGCATTTTATAATGATGAGAAATAAGCAAAGTTTGGAATAGAAAAATGTCAGAGTTTGATTGTCTTAATTCAATTGTTTCCAGATTCTACTGAAGTGATATTTTCCAATAGCTGAAAAAGGAATGAAAGCTGATTTTTGCCTGTGTGGTTGCATAATTCACATCCCAATTATGTTTCACAGTTTTAGTGGAAGTATTTATATGTTTGACTATTGGAATAATAACAACTGAAATACTAAAAAGATGTGAGCCAGCAATTAACAATCATCATACATTTTATTTCAATCTATTTTACTATTTCAATGACATATATCTATTTTTTACTGTACTTATTTACATGTATTTACATGGCCATAAATTCAAAACTAAGTAAATGTGTAAAAAATCATTTATTCAGACATTCAACACACACACATATTTATGAATTAATAAATAAAGGTTAAAACAAAAATAAAAGGAGAATGAAGGGGACCAAATTGGATACGTGTTATATCTTATTTAGTAGTAGTTAATTTCAATCATGCACAAATAAAAAAAAAGTACAAGTGAATCATTGGCAGAAATAATAATACATAAAATAATAATAAATAAATAACTTGCACAAAAAAGACAGACTCTTAAATACATAGGTGTTCATACATATTGACATAGTTTAAACATTATATGTCCATATATCTACATACATATCTACAAACTTATACATATACAAACTCATCTGTATATATACTGAATATCTACACACAAATCCAAAAACATCAATGATTTCTTTAAAAATACTGCTTCAGATTAATCTTACAAGCTAAAAGAAAATAAAACGCTTTTTATAAAAATATTCTCCGCTGCTTCCTCTCACTGATAAGTGGCTAGAGTAAGAAAACTGGGCATGAAACTGAAGAGAGGAAAAGAGGCATCGGGCTGGAACTAAAGCATGGCCGCCTGCGTCGTAGTGAGAATCCCTGAACATCGGGAACGTGGACATAAGCTACCACGCTTTTAGGCCCCCTCGAGAGAACATTAATGCTGGATTTTTTACCAAGATAATATCAAATCATGGACAGTGTTGCACATGCTGAGTATTAAAATATGAAAGTTAAATGATTATCTTGGATAAAATGTAGTTTGTAGAAACTTTGGGCATTAGACAGAAATTATCTATCGGCTGTGATCAGGCAGATCAAGTTCATAATAAGCACTGAAAATTCCAAATGAACATAATTATAGTTATTAAAGTTCAGTTAAATTCAGCATCATCCATAAAAGCAGCTAATACAGCCATAAAGTGGTTTAAAGTTTCCCTTTTGGAGGAAGAGACGACGAGCTCCTGCAGCAGCGACTTCATAATTGAAAACACAAATGAGCGGCCGTCTCGTTGGATTTAATGCGACCTGAGGATTAGATGGTGAGGCCCGTGGACATTAACCAGAGAATGAGTCCACTCTCAGATCCACCTCCGCCTCTCATTCCTCATGAGACGCTTTTTTTTCTCCTGTAAAAAATGTAAAAGGTCACCACATTTTTCCCTTAATGCTGCATAACCGTAGGAGATGGGCTTTCCCCTGTCCATCTGATGAAGTGGGCTCTGAATCCTTAAAGCCCTTTGAAGGGTCTGCAGACGGGGTTTAACCGAGCAGCTGTGCTGGGAAACATTCAGACACTCTTAACATCCAAATTCATCCTTAGAGAGAAATAGATCTGAAAATGAATGCACACTAAAAGTTATCAACAACTCAGTGAATAATTCAAGTATGTGATGAACAGTACAGTCTCTGCGTTATCGCTTCAGAAAAACATTAAGTCACATTCATGACAGATGTATATTTGGATGGATGGTTCAATATATCAGACTAAATCTTCTGATTTTTAAATGACAGACCCTTAAATACTGAGTTTCTAGATTCTACAGTGGTGTGCTAATGTCCCTGAGGCTGAAGTCAGCTAAGTCTTGCAGTTTGCTGTACCATCAGTCAGAAGGTCGGGGACTTGGGCCCAGCTCTGGCTGTCACATGTCGATGTGATTCCAAGTTAGCTTCACCTGCTGTGTCAGTGGCATGTAAATGGATATGAAAGAGCGTCGATGTGTTGGATAAAACTGATGGATAACTTACATAGGAACTTCAACCACCAGTGAGCGAATGGGTGTGAATGGGTAGATGTGTCTTGCGGTGTAAAAGCACTTTGAGTTGTCAGAAAAGACTAGAAAAGCACTACACAAGCTCAAATCCATTTACCATTTACCCAATGATGGCAGTCACCATCCTCTGAATATACCAACACAGACACTCATAATGGTCACATGCACCGTTGAGTCGAGATACAGCTGAAGCTTCAATTATGCAACTTAAAAGCACCACCAGTCTTTCTCATCTGTACACACACTGAAGCAGAACTGACTTACTAACAGAGGCTTGTCTGCTTTTTGCTACTCGGGTTAGGGATATGCTCTGGTTAAGATTGTGGACCTCTTTTTTGAAATGCTAAGAAATTACTAGGCACTTCTGACATATGTTAAATTAAGACATTAAGTCAATGTCTCATGTCAGAGACATTGACAAATAAGAACACCGGGAGCAATGCATGTGTGACAGTCACGGATGTAATCAAACCAAAGTCTATGACTTGTGAACTATGAGACAGAGGAAGAATTTGTGGAGCTCTATAAACAACATAACCTGACACACCAGATTTTTAATCTCAATGAGGTTCTTCTGGTTAAATATAGTTTCTATTCTATTTGTTTCACTAGTCCATCTGGGCAACAGCCCATAGAAAGAGTTTGGGAGTGGGCAGAACCTTTCAGAAGCATCTCTGGCAGGAGATTGGACAATTGTTCTGCCAATCACATTCATTACGAGCCAATCAGATAATGTAGTAGGCTGACACTACTACCACTGTGTAAAATACAAAACTTAAACTACTAAGTAGAGCAAAGTATTGCCAAAACATGTCAGAAGGGGAGTAAAAATATCCTTACGATCAAGAAATGCTGTGACTGTTGTTTGTTTTTCAATTAATAAAGAAATGCAGCTCAGATCTGATGAAACTGCTGCTGAAGCTGTTAACATCTATGCCAATCTCAGCTGTTGGCTGAAAGAGCCAGCGCGATGCTAACTTTCGTGTTGGCCCATGGATGTACAGTTGTGTTCAAAATAATAGCAGTCCCACATCACTAGTAAGATCAATCACTGTTTTTGTTAGAATTTCAACCTCTACATTGCAAGTAAGTTTCTAGAAGGTTTAGTAAAGGTATTGAAAACCATCAGACCCAACAGGCATGACGTGCATGCTGCTGATTCTGTGAAACTGAATCATTAATTGAAAGGGGCGTGTTAAAAAAAATAGCAGTGCTGAGTTCAACTAGTGAGGTTACTGATTGTGTGAAAAAATCGTTGTTAAACAGGTGGCCCTTATTTAAGGATCAAGGCAACTGACGCTGCATATGCTGGCTGTGCATTTGTCCTTGAAAAACAGAGTAAAATGGGTCGTTCAAGACATTGTTCAGAAGAAGAGCATTCTTTGATTAAGAAGTTAATAAAAGAGGGGAAAACCTATAAAGAAGTTCAGAAAATGATAGGCTGTTCAGCTAAAATGATATCAAATGCTTTAAAGTGGCAGCCAAAACCAGAAAGGTGAGGATGCCAAAAAAAAACAACTATTCGAATGGATCGGAGAATAACCAAAATGGCAAAAAAGACGTGCTGAAGCGGTTACAATTTGCCAAAGAACACATTGACTGGCCTAAAAAGAAATGGCGGGTAATTTTGTGGACTGATGAGAGTAAGATTGTTCTTTTTGGGTCTAAGGGCCACAGACAGTTTGTCAGACGACCTGAAAACACTGAATTCAAGCCACAGTACACAGTGAAGACGGTGAAGCATGGTGGTGCAAGCACCATGATATGGGGATGTTTCTCATACTATGGTGTTGGTCCTATTTATCGCATACCAGGGATCATGGATCAGTTTGAGTACATCAGAATACTGGTAGAAGCCATGTTGCCGTATGCTGAAGAGGAAATGCCCTTGAAATGGGTGTTTCAACAAGACAATGACCCCAAACACACCAGCAAGCGAGCAAAACCATGGTTCCAGACAAACAAAATTCAAGTAATGGAGTGGCCAGCACAATCCTCGGACCTTAATCCCATAGAAAACTTGTGGGCTGACATAAAAAATGCTTTTCATGAGGCAAAACCAAGAAATGCAGAGCAATTGTGGACGTAGTACAATTGTCCTGGGCTTCAGTACCTGTTGACCGGTTGGTAGGCTCCATGCACCACAGATGTGAAGCAGTTATCAGAAACTGTGGTTATGCAACCAAATATTAGTTTATGATTCTCAGGAAAGTTGAATCATCAAGCAATTCTTAGTTTATACACTACATTTTTGAGTTTGTAAATAAAGATGTCAACACTGCTAATTTTTTGAACGTTATATTTCTTGACTTTTTGTAAAATATTATCAAATTCAATTACTTTTTCCAATTGCCTTGCTTTGAAATAGAATGTGCAGTGTCCCCAATGCATTTGTGTGCATTAAAATAAAATTTATTTGAAGAATTTTGAGGTTTACTCACCTTTTTAAAAACACTGCTATTATTATGAACATAACTGTATGTTGATATGTAGTCAGCTTCTGTCATGCTTCTTTGACAAATCACAGCATGATTTTAAGGCTCTGTAGACACCCCGTCTGACAGATAACACCATAGTGAATGATAAAGATTGTGTAGTTTGACCGTGACATAATTCAACAAAGGAATTTCAGATTTTTTTTTTTTTTTGAAAAATGCTTTGCCAGTCTTATGATAAGAGGATCATCACAAAATAAGTAACATGAACAAACAAATATGAGATGAAACACACCTGTCATGCATGTCATGCTCTGACCAGGATACAGCAAAGGTGCTTTGTAGAAAACTGTCATGATGAAACTTAGCAGGTAGGATTTCTGTGCTGGGAAAACCTGCTGTCATTGATACAAGGTAGGGCAAACCGGATTTTCATAAAAACATGGTTCATTTAAGCATCAGGGTTGCAAAATTGGGAACTGTTGTTAGCTTAAAAAGCCACTTCATATATGAAGGCACATTTATGTCTGCTTTGTATAGATTTTTTCATCATCCCTTGATGATGAGGAGTTGTGAATCAAGGACTACATATTTCAACAGACAGAGATGAATTGACCGTTCTCTCTAATATCATACACTCATATCCTGTATTTCACAGTCCTCCATAATTCATCTGACATGTGATGATGGTCACTTTAGACTGCCTCCAGAGTAAACAAAGCTGATAGTAAACTGCACCCCAGAGCGAATCATAAGCACAGCAGAGGTCAAACCATGAGGGTCATTACTATGTCTCTGTCCATCACAGGCAGTTTATGATCACACTGTGATCAAACATTAAGCTGCTCTGACATGCAGATCATACACAGTTTACAAAAGAGGCTTTAGGTAAAATTTATTTTACTCATTTTACCCTTACAAAGTTAAGCAACGGCTAAATGTGACTCTGACCACTGGCTGGATTTGTCCTTGGGTTGTGTGTGCTTTGGCCAAACGGGGATAAATATATATATATATATATATATATATATATATATATATGTATATATACACATACATACATATATATATATATATACATAGATATACATAGATATATATAGATAGATATATAGATAGATAGATAGATATATACAGAGTCAAGTGTAGAGGGGTTTTTTTTTGTTTTTTTTTTTCAAAATTTACAATAAAACTGCAAAGAATAAATGTAACAGCAGAAAAATAGGTGTGTGGATATATGTTACTTTTGGCCAAACATGATGCCAATTTGGCTGCACCCCCCCTGGCAGTCATGTCCCAGAACTTCAGAGACACAGTTGCTAGCTAATGCTAGCGGACACTGTTTTTTCTCCCACGCTGGTTACGTGACTTGTGACGGTCATGTCAGGTTTCAACGCCTTGACATGAACCAACAAGGTATATAACCAAGACTGAATGAACAAAGATGGTGTATGGATGAAGACAGTGTTGGGGGTACAGTATGACCATGTTGTGTGTACATCTCCAAGGGGAATGATTTCTTCGTTGATATAAAACTCAATGGTCTCTTCCTCCCAGTCGTCCACATTGCTGTCCAGCTCATCAGTGTCCACTCCTCCTCTGAGCTCCAGGCGGATGCTCTTATGTTCTTGGTAAGACTGCAGCGCTGCTTCCCTGTAGTAACGGTATTCACTCTCAATGCTGATTGGCTGGTGCGCAATGGTTTCAGGCAAATTTTTGTTGCAGAAAGAGGTGAAATTTGGGAAATGTCATACTACAAATTCCCAAATTCGCATCTTTCCATTCACTTTCAATGTATTTTTATCAAGAGACACACTGAAAGTTGTGATTGGTGTGAATACAACTTAAGGCTGTGTGTTGCGTCTAGGTAGGAATCTGTTTTTGGTATACTGCTGATGGGACATTTGTTCATACACTTATACTGCGTACTACACCTTAATCAGTTTGGTTCATGCAGCCTGTGCAGGAGGAGGTTGTGAATACTGATTTAGTCCATATCTTATATAGTCAGTAACCTTATACATAGCATTGATGCTCATAGCTTCAGCGACACTTTCATCAGATCGTGACCACATTTATTTACTAAATGAAAAACAAATACCAACACTACAAACTTATATACAGAAAGGATATTTTCACTCCACTTCAGACATGTTCAGACAAGAGTTTGTTTTATGAAGTGGCTCATGTGCTGTACTGCAGTAGCTCCCGCATATGACATTATCTGATTGGCCCATAACAGATGTTGATTGACAGAATGATCGTCCAATCACCTGCCCGATATGCTTCTGAAAGGTTCAGCCTTTCCCAAACACTTTCTATAGGCTCTTTCCCAGATGGACTAGTGAAATTTATTGAATGGTCCATTTGATGTGCCAGGTTTTATAGTCAATGGTTAAGCCTTAAATTTATGACAAACTATGTCTACATCTTAAATTTGGCAACTTGGTATAATTATAAAATTAGTAAGACTGACAAACATGAAGGCAGGAGGTGATGCAGGATGCATGTTATAAGATATTTGGACTGTGCTGTGTGGAGGTCAAAGGTCAAGTGTTCTGAGTGGAAAGGGCTGAGAGGATGAAGTGGTGATGTGGATCTGCAGGGTGAGTGTGACAGGTTGTCATTACATGATCATGTCAGATGTTAAGTGTTTTCTGCATCACTCTAAACATTACAAGATTAATTAACCTTCACGTTTTCAGGCATGCCTGCAAGAGGCTTAAGTCATTTGTGTAACTGGGACAAGTTTTGAAGTATTTAAACAAAGAAGTTATGAACAAACAACATGAGGGTGCTGGTTTATCTTATTCTGCAGAGCAGGCAGATCATAAACACTCTACAGTCACTGATGGATGTTTGACTCTTAGCCTTGATATTTCTATCCCATTCTCTTTCTGTCTTCAGCTGTCCTGACAACAAAAGGGAAACTTTAAAAGAAAATAAATCATCTAAATCTGATAGTCCAGGTTGTCCTGAAGAAAATAATGTATTTTCCTGTATTCTGCTGAAGGGTTAAGGTTCTACATTCATTATTACAATTCAAATCTACGTGGACTGAAAATAGCAAAATATAAATATTGAAAATTTATCATTAAAACAGTAACAAAAATCATAGACGCTGCACCTGGAGTGCATCTTTATCATCATATTTATTAAAGAGGATGATTGAAAAAATAAAAGCCTCATTATAAGAAGTTTCCAGGTTATGAAGAAACAGATCCTGGGACTTACAGTAGTATCATGTGAGGATGGTTTGTGCAGAGGTGACAGCAGAGGAGGTGCAGATGCAGAACAGCCCAGGCTGTCCTGCAGGAGCTCCCACGTTTTCCCAACATCACTCTGACGTGAGACTTTCCCAGCGTGCTCTCATACAGCGCCTCGGCGAGGCCTGCCAGATTTGTTATTGTGAGTGTCACCGTCCAGGCGTAATCCTGGCTCTTCAAAGCCCCCCGCCGCTGCTCTTCCTTCACTCTCCCTCTCTGTACACAGCCCGTCAAGAGAGCGGCGGACGCTTGATAAGAGGAACCCGGCGCCCTCAACAGGCCCGCTCGATGAGTTTGTAGCGCTTCATCAACCCCCCCATTCCCACCCCCACAACCCCAGCTCCTTTTGATCTCCCATGGTACTGGAGATTCCCAGAGAGGGATGGATCACTGCAGGGCCTAAACATGTGGGATTGTTAAGAGAAACAGCTGGCTGGGCACAGAAACACACACATACACACACACTGACACTGATATCATACACTCACTCTCAGACGCCCATTTCTCATGCTTCGCCTCGACTCACTCACTTAGTCACACCGCTGTATGTATACACACGGCTTCATGTCGTTCACTTTGGAAAATCCATCCTCCAATTTTGCACTACCCGTGTTTTTTTATATATATAGATGGATCAGGTATGTCACACTAACATACACCACCTTTCATCACACACACCAAAGATTATAAATATCCCGACAGAAAGTTGGACCACAGGACCGAACTTAAAGTTACTTTCTCAGGAGCAGCTCTATGGAAAAGCAGCTAAAATGGACTTATGAGTTCTTATCTAAAATAGCTTTAAGTTTAATTTGAGGTTGTTCAAATTTAAGACGCCTTGTAAATGGCAAAAACTATATTTCACACTAGATTTAAAGGTCCCATGTCCTATAAAATGCTTTTTTTTTTTTTTTTGCTTTAAAGTAGGTAGAAGGAGCTTGACGGGCAAAAGAACTTGATACATTTTACAAAGCTCTCAGTCCATGGAGGAATCAAATCAAGGTTTATTCAATCAGTACTTTTGAAAAAATGAAACAAAATCACAAAAAAAATCACAACAAGATATTTAGGACTTAGACTGACTGAATAGGTGTCGGCTGAAGCATAAGGTTATTATACCTTCCCTTATTACAATATGTATACATACACCTATATCCTTAAAGACAATCTTGTCCACCCTTATTTTAAGTTACACAACAACAAAGAAATGTAAGCAAAATACAAGCAGTTAAAAAGAAAAGAACATAAGTCCAAAGCATTCTATATTTACCTATTCATAAACCAAGATTTAGGTTTAATGAGAGACGTGCTGTCTCTTGACAAATAAAGAAAATGCCCTTTAAAATGCTATTTTTTACCTCCTAGGGTTTATAATGTAAAAGCTCTACACCCTCCACCTACATCTGTGTTTTCTGTGTATCACAGGCAGACGCCATGACTGCTTTGAAAGTCTGCTCTGTAACCTGTAACCCATCCTCCCTCCTCCCATCAGACATCGTTCAATCAGCGCAGAGCTAATTATCATAGCCCCCCATCGCCTCCCTGTCCCCTCAGATCTGAGCGTTTTCAAAGGGGAGGGAAAAAAATCAGATCAGTTCCATCTGAGCCTCTTCACAGACCTTTTTTCTTTTTTTCGTTTTTTTTTATTCAACGTAAATCCAATCCTTGCTTAAGCTGCGAGACCTCCAAGCAGTCCGGTTCAGTTCAGTTTGGTATGGCACGCATTTATTGCTGTTTCCACTGCTGGACGTCGAAAAAAGTACCCGAATAACTGAACCAGGCCATGCTAATTTTTTGGCACCCCTCTGAAACTTACCAAACTAACCTCATAAAGTGGAGCTAAAAGCGCTGCAGTCTTTTGATTGGTCACAAAAAAATTCGTTCTCATGCAACAGCTGCAAAAATGAAAACCCATACCTCACAGTGTTCAAATAAACCATGGATTCAGAGTGATTTGTTAACTTCTGTTGCTGTAAACAATGTCCACATGAAACAATGCTCCATGGAGTACTGCTGCTAGAAACGCTACATTGCAGCTTGTTGTTTACAACAGTGCTCTACATCAGATCGCTGCACAGTGTTGCGCAGTCATGACAACACGCTTCATGTAGCAGGCACGGCCCTCTTTTCCTGGCTCTCATCACCACCCTTAAGTGAAGGTAGAGCTGGCAGTGGAAATGCAACAAGATCAATATTCAAACTTTACCAAACAGTACTGAACATGATGTAAACGGTCCAATCCACCAGGACATGAGACCTTTAAAATAGTGGACTTTTTGGGTTTCACTGTGACGATGAAGGACTCTTTTCTTCTTTTTTAGGACCAATAATTTGCATGTTATTATTTTTTATTTTTGATCTGCAGCCAGTCAATGCAAGCAAAAACCAGCAACGTAATGTCACAGAGCGAAGTTGCACCTTTTAAGACCTTTTCACACCAAGGGCAAAGCGACTGATGGAACAAAATTAATAAAAACAAATATTTTGGTGGTGATTTTCGTCATGCCTTTCTATTTAAATAAAAATTGTCATATATAGGTTTAGTATTTGTGCACATTCTAAAATAAAAAAGGGAAATCCAAACAGACTCAACATCAATAATCTATGACCTGGTGCTCATTTTAATGAAACAGAAACTACATGTGCCCATCTGATTGTGTAAAAAAGAGGAGAACTTGGTGAGTTCCAGGAGCTGAAGCTGAACTACAGCTGCTTCAGGACCAACAGTTCACAACAGCAGAAGCTTGAGTAAACACACCATGATCATACTGCAGCTGCAGCACCATCCTCATCCATTTATTAACTTTAAATTCATGATCCTTGACATGTTGATGACTTTGGTTAAATAAAACCGGCTGTTGTGATACAAACACAATCAAGAGGTACACCATGTTGAAGGTTTTGACTACAACAAATGTGCCAACAACAAATGCTTTAATTGGTCAAGTGTGAAATGTAGGAAAAACTGACTGTGGTCAATAAGATAAATAAATGCTGCAATTTTGCTATGCACGTGTATTTCGGTTGAATTAAGGCTTTCATTGACTGGTAAGAAGCTAAAAAACAAATTATATGCAAATAATTCAGTTAAAAAATTGCTTCTGGTGTGCAGAGGCCCTTCCAAAGATGTATGTGGGCTTATCAAGTCTACACAGCATGTTTAGTTTCATTCTCTGCAGGATCTACAGGGTTACAATGTGGGGACAACAGTACACAAGGTAGACAGTCAGATGCATACTGCAAATTCTTCTCAAAGCCATCTGTTCGCATACTGTATATATGTATTGGATAATATATACATTACTATATAATACATTTTTCAAAAGCAGCATGTACTGCTAGTATAGTATGCCCTTTTGAAATCAGTGACGGTGAAGAGCTAAATAAAACAGGAAGTGACTATGCCAAAGTAAAAATAAACAGATAAATGCAAAAATATGACCTCACAAAACCTGATAGATGGTGTCATTCTGCTGTTATGGACCACTCAGTCCTGAATGAATTAAGGTCTGGTCCACAGATGATTTCCACGAGAAACCTCAACAGCTCCTCCAAACTCGGCCTATGAAACCACTGACATATATTCAACCCATTATTTCAAAGTTGATTTGTAATCTCATGGCTCCTTCAACTTTTTAATATATACATATATATGCCCCACTTATGAGACTGAGCTGACATAATTACATTTAAAAGCATAGCTGTAATTGTATCATGTCATTTAAAAGCAGGAGGACATTAGTGCCAGCCACTTGAAGAAGCCTTTGATAGGGCAGGACCACCATCACTCAGTATCCCTCAAATGCACACAGAGATGTCGCAGCCCCTTCAATTTAGACACAACTAAAGTAAAGTTGGTTTGCAGAATGTGGCAAACACTATCCTCATCAGCACCAACACCCTTCAGGCCTCCGCACAGGCCGAGATCCAGATGTCTGTGTTGTGTGGTTACACATTGCTCCAGCAGAGTGGTGCAGGGATGAATTCTTTTTGAAGGCCAATGCTGAAGTTGACATTGCATTAGTACCCTAAATAAAATAAATCAAGAAATCTGATTAAAGTGCCATTATATTCACTAAAGAAAAACAATACATGGTGCCAGCATACCATGATGTGCCAGGATGATGATATATTCTGATTTTGACATTTTGTCCCAACCCTACTTAGGGGTGATGTTTACATTAACTTTGCCAACACACAGGGAATAATGTTTGTGCATTTGTTTATGAATATATTACAAACCCTGGGTAGAGAAACACAAATCTGAGAAAAGAGACAAGTCTGAGCAAGTCCACTCTTTCTTAACTCTTACACTGGCCTAATTAAAAATACAAAATAAGTGGTGTTGTTGCACAATACGTTTTATATTTTGGATTATAACCAATATCACTTAAGGTTTCAAAGTACAGTATCATAAAGAAAGAGGAAATGTGTAAAAACATTTTCCTCCAAAGAAAGTTTCAGAAGAAAAATGTGATGTGCCAGTAACAATTAAGTGTTGATAGTTCTCATCTTTAAGTGTTTGTGTATAACAGTATATATACAGTATATGTTGTTTTCGACGACCTGGTTGCTTGTGTCACTGGCAAAATATGGCAACACTGTCTGAGGGCCACAGCTCAAATGATATACAAGGACAAAAACATTGGCAAGGATAGATAAACTTTGAATAAACTTTACCAACACACAACAAATTCATTAAGCGCATTTGTTATCATTATATTACATACCCACAAATTTGAAAAAAGGGACAAGTCTGAGCAAGTCCATTCTTTTTTAACTCCTTAAGTTGGAAACATTAACCCGACATTTGCTCATTAGTGTTTTTAGAGCACAAACTTCTTAAACTACAGGAACTCCAAGTGTCTCGGCCCCTATGCTCTGAAAGTGCAGCCGGTGTGTCTGAACAGAGAGGGGCAAAGAGTCAAACCGTGGCGCAAAAGTGACACAACAGACACAGAACCAGTGGAGTTCACTGCAGAGATTAGTGCCCTACAATTAACTGTGAACGCCAATGTAGATTAAGGCAGTGCTTTTGAATGAAGGTTAACAATAAATGCAAGCATGGAGGCGATAGGAGAACATTAACCTGATGTGAAAACTGTAGATACTTTAATGTTGTGGTAGTTTCCATCATGTTTGGAGGAACTGACTGCTTTTTAGTCTAATTTTCACAAAATATTTATGTCTGTGATTTCGACATTTGGTATTGTGCTGGGATATATCAATATTTTAACTAAAGATGCACAGGCTGAGCTATTCTGTTCTTATTAAGTCCATCTTTATTTCACCAGACATTGTGCAATGATATGAGAATGTGTTCATTATTAAGTGATTTTCCCGGTCCTCAGCCCTCATTAACTCAAACACTCAGGCCTGAGGGCCATCTAAGTCCATGAGAGTTTGGTGCTCAGGCTACAGGATGGATATTAGGATTGGGCATGGGATATAAGGACTGTCTGCGTAAAAAGCCTTTATTTGTGTACCGATTGTGGTTTATCGCTCTGTATCCGCCTGACAGGTTGGATTCATTTCTCCTGATGATTGAGCAGCTCCAGAGCCTGTCCCTCAGTTATGATGGTTCAGATACACACAAAGCTGAGGGCCACATGTGTTGACACAGACGCCCATCTGCTCCATCTGAACGGTGTGTACGCCATGAGCGGAGCCAGAGACGAGTAGAGGTCTGCTTTGAATGTTCCTCTAAGATTAACTCGTCTTTCAGTGAGGATGATACCGGCGCTGATCCGTTCCACTGATTGGATGTGAAGCCTGGGAGAGAGATTTAAGTTACCTGCCCTCAATCCCCCTCCTCTGTGGGTCTCATACGTGACGGAGTATTTACAGTAACATGATCGGACGGTGTCAGGCGCTGCCAGCCTTTGAAGAACGACATTCGTACTGATCAGAAAAGCAAGTATGAAGGGTTTTAAAGCTGCAATGTCTTCTCTGAAAGCATGCAAGGCCTTCTAAAGTCCTCTGCAATGTTCGAGTACGTTACCACGGGCAGCAAACGCAGATAAACTCCAGGACTTTAGATGCTGGAGCGGTGACGAGGCGGCAGTCTAAACTTGTGTCCGATGCGGGGCGCCATTAAAAACCACTTAGGGCTTTATAAGGGGGCGCCATCTCTTTGACGCAGATGGAATGAAAACGTTTTTGGTTTCCCAGGAGAGGTCAGGAAAGGTAGCTGCCTTCATGTGTTTTATGGCTCTGAGTTCTATATTAGCATATTCTGTCTTTTAGTCTGGAGGCATTTAAAAGATGAAAGATGGAGAGCTCTTTATGGCCTCTCCGTTTCCCCAGAAATAAAGGGTTTTGGTCTTTTTCCGTATGAATGTCTGCAGGAAGATAAATCAAGGATGAATGAAAGTTTGGGAGCTTTTTCAACAAGGAGGACAATGTCAAGAGAATGCTCCTGGAGGATGATCTCTCTTTGTTTACTAGCACAGAAAAATCAGGATCAAATGAACTTTCTCATACATTTCTTTGCTATGTCTTAAAATTCAACAAGATTCTTCTGGGTGGTTGTATGTTGTTTGTCATCCATCTCTTTTTACTAGTGGCTTTCTGCACATTTATGTGAAAAAACAAAAACTCTTTTTGAATTTAAACTCTAATTCATGATGTTATCTCCGCACATTTTTCATTAAATGATCGTGTTCTTTAGTTTTGATATCTTGGCAACTTAAACGTGACAAGAGTCATATTTTCTGCTCGCATAGCCTCTGTGTGACTTGCAGATCCTTGGAGGGAGAGCAGGATGCTGCTGCATGTAGCTGTGAGCCGAACTGACTCATTGTTTTTAACATTTTGTACAGCTAATTTAGCCAATGTTTGGTTCACTCTTATTCTTGTAAAGGCAGCTGCTGCTGTAAAGGGATGGAAAGTGGAAAAAAAATGAGAGAAATGAAGAAAAACAATAATCTCTAAAGATTGTGACCTCGTTCAAACAGAGTAATCGGCTGGATAATTTTTTTAATCACCATGTCTGCTGTACCCATGTGAAAGCTCTCTGTGTCCTTTACTCTCTCTCTGTCTCTGTCATTCAATAGGCCACATGTAGTTACCACAGTTACCAGTCTGCCTGTCAGACTTTTTATCTGAAGTATTTTCAAATAAATGTAAAAATTCACATGAAACTAAATACAGTGCCTTCTTTACGTGAACAAGTACAGAATCAGATCCATTAAAGTCTACATTTTTGTGAAGGTGTAAAATTAAATTGATTGATTATGAATTTGAGATCAGCTTCAAAACACTTACGAGATTTTTAAAAGCACCTCAAAAATTACAAGGCTTGTGATAGATATAATAATCTTGCATAATGCACACCTGCCCAACCTGATGATGTCTTAAGGAATTAGTAATATTATTGATGATCTGAAAACTTCTTTATCTGGTCATGATAACATTTCTGCATTTCTCAAATTACAGGTGAAACAGCCACTTGCTTACATATTGTCTTTGTCTTTGACCACAGGAGTTGTTCTTGAGTATTTAACGTTGCTAAAGTTATTCTGATGTTTAAAACAGATGACTTAGCCCCTTTTAATAAATATACATCCATTTATCTTGCCCTTTTTTTCAAAGATACTAGAAAAACTTAAGAGGCTTATCTTTTATTTAGATTTTAATTTAATTTTCTATAAACATCTGTATGGTTTTAGGAAGAATCATGCTACAAATGCCGAATGTGTTCGTAACTTCACTTACTGTATATATAGTTAAATAAATGTGTCCAACAGAAGCCAATCTTTGGTGTGTTGAAGATTCTCATTCTTCCAAAGCCAGACAACCCTGTGGGGTCCCATAGGGTTCAAGGGGTTAAATATTTTTCTGTTTCTAATGTCTAAACCCCAAAGTTTGCAGATGATAAACTCCTTTTTTTTCTTGCTCAAGTTTTAATACATGAATAAGGGAATCTGTTGCCTGTTTAGCTGAATATGTAACATGGTTTACATTGAATAAATTATTTTTGAAAGTATAGAAGCCTAACTACACCAATCAGGCAAAACATTATGGCCACTTTCAAGTGAAGTGAGTAACACTGATTATCTTTTCATCATGGATCCTGTCAGTGGGTGGGATATTTTAGACAGTTTTTCCTCAAAGGTTATGTGTTAGAAGCAGGAAAACCAGGCAGGCAAAAGGATTTGAGCTAGTTTGACAAGGGCAAAATTGTGATGGGTCAGAGTGTCTCCAAAACTGCCAATTTATTTTTGATTGTGTGTCTCTTTGATATTTTAACATCATTTTGGTGAAAACTTCAAATAGCATCTCAGAGTTTTCTGCCTCTTCCTGCACTGTATATTTTTTATTCGTGCTCTTTCCGTGGTCTTTAATGTGCAAAATAAACCTTAAACCATGAACGGATCCAAAAAAAAAACTCCCCACAGAAATGGAATCTGCTTCAAAACAAAATGATGATGGACAAACATAACTGGAACAATGTGAGACTGGATTTCTTTATAAACATGCAAAAATTCCAGACAAGTAAGACTCAGTGTGCAGACTTTTAGTCATTGCATTGACTGCATGATTAATTCAAAGATCTTGTCTGAAATCGACCTTTTCTTATTTTATAGACGGATGTTTCCAAGCTACAAGGTCAAAGTGACCGGGATGAACCCCAAAACCAAATACATCCTCCTCATCGACATCGTTCCTGCTGATGACCACCGATACAAGTTCTGTGACAACAAGTGGTACGATACAGCTGCAAATAACATTAATACCTTGTGTCCTGCATCCTGCAGAAACCATTAAACTCTTCAGGATGTATGGCCACTGCTTAATTTTGATTACTTGTGCTTTTCTCATGGAATTTCCAAAAGTTACGGTTACAACTGATCCTTTGTCAAGCCTGGGCCTTTACAGGAAGTGATCCTTGGCATGCCCTACCCTCCTCGGTTACTGTTACTAGGTTAATAATAATAATAATACATTTTATTTAAAAGCACCTTTCATGACACCCAAGGACGCTGTACAAGATTAAAACAATAACAACAAAATCAACAATATAAAAACCAACAGTAGCAAAGCACAACAGGTAGTGAGAGGAAATGGGAAGAGGAGGTATTGTCAAGTGGGGTAAGCAGACCTGAACAGGTGGGTTTTAAGTCTGGATTTAAAAAGAGAGAGGGAGTCCAGGTTTTGGAGGTCTGGTGGGAGAGAGTTCCAGAGCTGGGGAGCAGAGCGACTGAATGCCCTGCTCCCCATGGTGCTGAGGCGAGCAGTGGGCACAGTGAGGTGGATGGAGGAGGAGGATCTGAGGGAGCGGGCTGGAGTGGCGATGTGGAGGAGGTCAGACAGGTAAGGTGGGGCGAGGTTGTGGATGGCTTTGAAGGTGTACAGAAGGATTTTGAACTCTATTCTATGCTTGACCGGGAGCCAGTGGAGGTTAGATCTGGATGATAGTCATGGCTCTATTTTCAATTTTAGCTGATAAACAGCCAAAGATAATTTTTGTTACTTTCACCGTATTTTCCATTTTTGGGTGCAAGACAGTAATCCGACTCACTCGATGGACTATTTCAGATTTCCATGAGATATATTCAATGATTGTTTGGGCAATACACTGTTAGGAATGGCAGAGCCTTTTAAAAAACACTTTGGAGGGTTGTTAAAGGAATATTCTGTTTGTCACATTTATTATGAACCAGTCAGATCAAAAGAACATATGGCATAGTACTGTATTCGAACAGTGCTGCCAAGGAGCTACAATATCAAACCCTGTTTGCTGGTTCATTGTTAGCAGTAATCTGGCAGATCCAATCTACAATGATTTTGAGCAGCCCACAGCGGCACACCGCAACCACAGCCTTTGCGGTAGACAGAGTCTGGAGCTACGAGCAAGGAGACAGCAGGAAGTGACAGCTCATACAGAGATTAGCATAGATGCTAAAAGCTTCAGCAGCAGTTTTATAGATCTGGACCGTATTTCTTTATTAGATTAAAAAAAAACAATTAACAACACTATAAACTGATATGTAGAAAGAATAATTTTGCTTCATTTCCAACATAGAGTTAAATTTATGAAGTGGCCTACGTTCCGTCCTTTCGACCGCGTCAGTAGCATCGGCCTACTACATTATCCTAGTGGACTGTAATTAATGTGATTGGCAGAACGATCATCCAGTCACCTGCCAGAGATGCTATTGAAAGGTTCTGCCCATTTCCAAACACCTTCTATGGGTTCTTTCCCAGATGAACTAGTGAAATATATTGAATGGTCCTTCTGGCAGGTCATGCTAGTGCTCTTCTTTTAATGTAGAAATGTTGTCCAGTTCAAATAAACTACTAAAATAACACCATCAATGTTAATCTCTTCACAATTCTGCAGTGGCATCTTGCTTCTTCCATAACATAACCAGGATGCTGATTAAATAAGGCATTGTCTGACAGGAAACAAAAGAATTGGCTGGAAGCATAGCCTGTAAAAGCATTGGATGAGGCCATGTGATGTCATCCATTTAATATCAAAGGACATTTTTGATGGGTCATAATGGGCGCTGCCATACTGCAAATGCTGTTTCAACTGGTCTTTAGATCAACCTACTCACAGATGTAGGGGCCGTGTTGAGTCAGGACTGAAGGCTGTCTGACCAATACTGACTCTAATATTGGTTGTGTAGCCATGTCAATCATGTCCCTTACCTCTAAAACCAGAAACCCTCAATAAAATAAAAACAAAAGTACAGTATAAAGAAAAGTGAGAGCACATGGATGTATCAGATGTTTAGACCGGAGCCGTTTTTTTAAACCAGGCTGTAAAGATGTTTTCTGTTTCCCACACACAGTCATAGCACCTTCAGGGTCCCTGCAGTGAGGCTGAGCCCTTTAAATACAATTCTTTTATGTTCCAAAATTCAGAAATTTCTTCAACTATTTATTCATAAGTAACAGTCTTGTTATTAGGAAACACCTTAGCAACAACAGCATGAAAAACCTGCAGCCCATTGCACCGTACAGGCTGGGAAATATCAACTTTGGACTGAACTCAGACATTACTTCAGTACACTGAGGGAGCCACATCATTGCATTACTCTGCTCTATACCACACCATCAGAGCGGCAGTATAAAGCGCCCTGTGTCTCCAGCAGAGAGGAGGGATTTTACAGCCATTTGTTTCTGATTGTGTGGCACAGGCTGCAGCCAGAGTGCTCTGGTGTTTCTCAGCGACACCTCGGCCCGGCATAATTAGTCATGATGTTCAAGCAGAGGCCACCTCCTCTCAGTCTGAGGGATTAAACACTCCACCGGGTCGGGAACAGTACTTTCCTCTGCCTCTTTACAGATACATTATGTAAAAGTTCACTTGCTGAGTGGAGTGGATTTCCTTCAAAAAGCATTCTCATTGTTTAAACTATTTTAAGAGATGGATTTAAATGCTGTAACAATCCTTTTTCTCCTCTGATTGTCTGTGTCTGTTTTAAGGATGGTGGCTGGTAAAGCAGAACCAGCCATGCCGGGCAGACTGTACGTGCACCCTGACTCCCCCGCCACCGGAGCTCACTGGATGCGACAGCTGGTGTCATTTCAGAAGCTCAAGCTAACAAACAATCACCTGGACCCTTTTGGGCATGTGAGTACAGCCTCCAAACAAATACAAAGACAGGGTTGGTATTGTTTTTTAGTTTTGCCTTTATTACAATAGTTGATAAGAATATTCAACTTATTCACTATAAATTCTCAGATCTAATAACATGTCAAAGAAGAGCTGTCAAATTAGCTCAAAATCAGGAAGTACCATTTTTCACATTTGTGGTTATGATTGATTTCGGATGTCAGATAGAATTCATTAACCAGTGGAAAGCAAGGACTGCTTATTAGAAAAACAGTAGAAAGAAGTGCTTACTTCCCAGACTAAAAAAACAAAAACTAGTTTGAGATGGGATTCACATAATCATGGAATTAACAAGAAAAGACCTCAAGGTGCTCTTTATTAACAACTAACATCCCTTCATTTTTACAGCATGGTGTTGTTGACCTTAAAAACACACTATTCCTGGCATCAAACCCTCATCAGCGAGTGGATAAAGGATTTTTGGCTCAATTAGCTAGACTTATTAGGCAATTTCTGGCATGTTATCAAATTCATACCCTGAGTCTTATTTGAAGGACATCCAGTCCACGTTGTTCTCATCTTGACATGAGTGTATGTATGAATGTCTTGACCTGTCTTTCCAGTAACCAATGAACTACACACTTACAAAGACAGCAGATAATGTCTTAAAGACAACTTTTAATGATTGGCTGGGATCACATGTGTCGTGTTGTAAGTCTGTCGTGTTGGTCAAACAAGGGAAAGACTTTAAAAAAGAGTGTAAGAGAATGTAAGTATGGTGATATATCATTGTCTTGGTACCCACAATCCAATTTCCAAACTGTAGCTTCTAGTATCAGAGTTTTTATAAAGACTACAGATCTGTTGGACCAGCTCACTTGTAGGGTGTGCTATTGTTGCTGGTTGTAAACTTGCTTTATCTAGTATCTAGTGTGTCTGAGCCATTATAATATGGCCGTGTGCATGCACATATGTACATAGAACTGCTGAATAGCACATCTGGATAGGGACGTGCTTGAAGATTTAACATATTTATGACAATTTAGGGAATAGTTGGTGAAGCTAAGGCAGCACAAGTTCTAAAAAAAACGTGCAAGTATAGTGTTTACAGGCCTGCATAGATAAGTTGATTATGTCAATAATACTCATGTGTTTACTTATTATATGTCTTAATTTAAAGAGGTGTGTTTTGTTTTTACATTTGTATAATTCTGATGAAGATGGGCTAGCCTGAACTACAACAGCCAGAAGTATGATTCTGTAACTTATTTATTGTAAAAAAGGAAACAAAGTAAAGGATATAGACTCACTTTTAGTGCTTATAGTGTTGAATGAGTCTTACACCCGGTGTTAGTTATCAATTGTAGAGACTGTCCCCACCGTCATACAATTTTTGGGACTGAAATGGCATGAAGAGGGTGTAAGCAATGATAAAAATACAAGAGAGGTATGGTCGTATATGTCAGAACTGGTGGCACACTAAGCCAGCAGCGGTGCTGATAACAGCCAGGGACACACTCATTCCTGATTGGAGCTGATATTACAGTGGTAATACCACGGAAAGGGGCTTTCAAATCTTGAGATTTTCTGGCCAGACAGTAAAATGAAGGTGAATTCGAAAGAACTAAATGTGTGTTAAAAAGACATGCACTCTTGAATTTTGTCTGTTCTCTAAACTGCCAACTGCATACTAACCAAACACAGTATGCAGCATTTGATAGTCATATGTAGTATGACTTGTAGTCATATTTAGCATGACTGCCAAATTGCTGTAATTTTGTATTGTGCTACACCCAGTTGAGCTGATTCTTTTTTTGTTTTGTTTCTTTGGCAGGAGGCAACTTATAAGGTGTATTACTACCACCTACTAGTTTGGATCAAATAAACTATTCCAACAACACACAAAACTGTATTTGCAGATATATATTTAAAGAGTTTATTTTATTTAAGTAAACAAAGCTATATGCTCTCCCTCCCCTATCCAATACTTCAGCCGATTTCTGTCTCTGGTCATGGAAACAAAAGTAAACAATAGCTTAGCCAACGGCTAGCGCTTCTAAATTAATGTCAATAAATGGATTAAAAAAATCTAAAGCAGATAATGTCTAATTTAGGGGCTTCGATTTCTGGCCCCGTCTGCTACTATGGCATGAGAAAAAAACCCTATCGGATGGATCTAAATTGCTCGAAAACGGCTCTGAGCTCCACCAAAATTGTCTGGGTGAATCTACGAGCGTATTTAATCCTAAAAATAAGGTCCAGGTGTCAAAAAAATGAACTTATCCTTTAAGTGTAAAACTCATTTGTAACTAGGACAATACAATATTCAATGATTCAGAAGTAGATATTACATATTACATGCTTCAATTTGGCAAAATCAGTACATACTGCTAGTAAAGTATGCAGTTTCAGAAATAACAGTTGATTTCATGACCCCTTTAATTTGCAAAATTAAATATGAACATTTTTCCATTTCAGTCTTTGTCAAAGTCTGTCAAAATGACACAATATCTCTGGGTTAATAAATATATCCTGCAATTGTCCTTAGTAGAGCCACTTTATATTCCTCTGTGAATCAGATATTGTGCTACATTGTTATTTAATATTCTTGAAATAAACCAATAATTGCAGCATTTCTGTATCTTCATATTAACTTTATAGTGAACCATGTATCACATATTCATATTGAGAGCAAAGGTGTGATTCGCAGCTCTTATGTTTACAGTACAGTCTGACATGGCGCCATTGTAAAAAAAAAAAACAGTTGACTCCTGCTTAGTGGTGTTCAGTAATTAAAACGTTAACAAGTAATTTTATTCCTCCTAAAGGGACTTTCACAAATTAAGTCTAGCCTGTCTAAAAGAAACCTTTTACACTCCACTGTCACTGAAATTTCATGGCTTGAGGGAGCTGTGTGCAGCCAAACCTCTCACCGTGTCACAGCTGAGATGGAAATATTTGCAAAACGTACAGCTGATGTGAAAAATCTTCTTGATATGTGTGCAAACAGCTGAACCCAAATCATGAAGGTGTTTTTCACGGCAGATGTCTAAAAGGAGGCGAAGAGCAGGCAGAGGCTGTAGAGGGAGGTGAAGAGTGCGACCGTGGCAGCACTCCCTAGGGGGATTCTGGGATAGCTTGTCTGAAGCCATCCCATCAATGGGCGGGCTCATTAGGTTCATAACCTCTCAGATCAGTGGCGGGGCCCACTGTCAGATTGAGTTGGGTGCCTGGCCGGTGATAAGGGCGAGTAATGAGGACAGAGCGTGTTTGAGGCCAGGCAGAGCCACCATGACGCCCAGACCAGGAAGTGTTCAGAGGGTTAGAGCCTCATACAGACGAGACGAGAGAGGGGCCGCCCATTCAACTGTGGCTGATTTAAATCATTGAAATCTTCAACATATATTGGCCTTTTATGGTTAACAGAAGGCTACTGAGTTAAGTAACATCTTTTTTCAAATCTATTTTGACGATGTGACTAAGTCGTATTATATATACCACAATTTAAACCTTGCTTGTACCAGGTTGGACCACCTTTTGCCTCCAGAGCTGCTTTCATTCATGGTGGCATAGATTCAACAAGGTGCTGGTAACATTCCTCAGAGATTCTGGTCCATTTTAACATGATGGCATCACACAGTTGCTGCAGATTTGTGAGCTGCACATCCATGATGAGAGCTTCCTGTTTCACCACATACCAAAGGTGCCCTGTTGGATTGGGACCTGATGACTGTAAAGGCCACTGTAGTCCAGTGAACTTACTGTCATGTTCAAGAAACCAGTCTAAGATTATCTGAGCTTTGTGACATGGAGCATTATCCTGCTGGAAGTAGCCAGCAGATGATGGGTACAGTCTGGTCATAAAGGGATGGGCCTGGCCTGTTGTTAGTGTATTTGTTCAGTTCAACCAGGACTCTCTCTTTCTTTAGGTTGAAAATACGACTGAAATCACAACAGTGATGTGCTTTTATAACACTGCTTATCAATAAAATGAAGGAGATTTTTTATTTTGAAACACATGGTTATTTAACCTGAACTGCCAGATGCACTGTTTCACATATCAAGGGAAGTATTTCACTAGTTCATCTGAGCAACAACCATAAGAAAGTATTTGGGGAGAAAGAACCTTTAAAAAGAAACTTGGATGATTTTCTTATTTTCTTTCTCAATGCTTTCAAGCAGAAAACTTTTGATTACTGTTGAATGTGGAATCAATCACAATGTCTTTGACCTCATCTGGTGCCGGCCTTTAGGACTCACATCCCAGATTCCTAACCTCTGAGCACTGCACCGTTTGGTCTGACATGGACTCTTTTTTCCCTGATTCCTGTTTTTCTTGTGGGCTGGCAGGGTTTTTTTTGTATTGTGTTTTTTCTTGTCTTTCTCTGTCGTGTTTGAAAAAAGTCTGAAAATTTACAAATGAAGTTTATATAAAAAAAGAAACTTGGAGGATGATTAGACAAGTATTTACTGTTGAAGACTTGCTGTAATCACTCCTTTATGCACAACTTTACTTCACTTGTAGCTACCACCTCTTTCTCTTCAATGGACATTGCTAGCTTTGTCATTTTTCATGTATCCATTGAGGCTTGCAAGATGGACCCACCTGCCACAAGAAATTTGGCAAATCAAATGCTTTGCAAATTTTGATCATTATAAATGAGAAATCACAGCAAGAAGGTTACTGGTTCAATCCCCATGTCTATCAGAGTCTTTCTGTTTGGAGGTGCATATTCTCCCTGTACATGTGTGGTTTCTCTCTGGACACTCCAACTTCCCCCACAGACCAAAAACATGTTCATTAGGTTAACTGGTAACCCTTGGTTGCCCTTAGATATGAGTGTGAGCGTGAATGATTGTCTGTCCCTCCATGTGGTCATGTGATCACTCCAGGGTGTATCCCACCTCTCACCCAATGTCAGCTAGGATAGGCTCCAGCCCCCTGTTACCCCAAAAGTGATAATCGGTCTAGATAACGGATGGATGGATGGATGGATAAATGAGAAATCACAGAATAATTACTAAGTTTCTTAGGTCTTAACCACAAAAAATGAGAATGAGCACATTATGTATTGCCATTCAGATGAAAAAAATATGTTGAGATCATATTGCTCAGCCTGACCAGTCAGAAGAAGAAGCTCTATCCTGACTTTCAGTGGTCTCTTTGACCCTTTGACCTCCAAACTAAGAAATACATTTGCAACAAATTATTTTTTGGTAAAATTGTTTTCCTTCCTCTTCATTTAGCAACATTTCAAGTTTTATTTTTCAGATTACCCAATCGGGAAGCAGATATGTTGGTCAACCAGCTGGTTGGTTTGCCTGTTAAGGGTTATCCTGGGCATGAATATATTTCTTTAATTCCTGCAAAAAAAAAAAAATATATATATATATATATGAGACACCACAGAGAGCAAAATGTAGATATTTAGAAATTTAGTTGACCCAGTTTTCTGAGGAATCATGGATAATTTTTTTTTATCATCAAATTTATTTCCTTCAACTAGATTATGATTGTTAGAGGATCTGAAAATATGAGAAAAGAAGTTTTCTTACTCTGATGTGTGCTCTTACTGTTGGATTTCTGAGGAGCATTGATTCACTTCCTGATTTTTCTAGTTTTCAAACAATGATATTCATACAGCAGCGCCACCCATTGGATACAAATTGGTGTCACAAACATTATTAAGAGAGGTAAATAAGCAAAAACAGTCAAAGATAGGCTTTCAAAATTTTAAATGCAGTGATAAGGCTGCAAAAAGTCAACCACATGGTTACAATGCCAGTCAAAGGGTTGAGAAATAAAAGATAATAGAGAAAGTTATTTTTGGGGGCTAGTTTGTATTGTTGCCTTACATGTGTGTCATGTGGTTATGCTGTCAAATTGCTTTACAGAGCAACACACTTTTGTGGGGTTTGCTGGCCTTGCTGACACTGAAGGTGTTGAGGTCAGATGAATTGACTGGTGGGTGTGAAGCACATTTGACTCTTATGCGAACAGCTGAAATCTTGCAGAGACTTTAAATAGTCAATCTTGTGCTTCTGTTGCTACAGTTTGTCACTATATATTGCATTATAGTGAAAAATGAATTATATTGTAAAATGTGTTGCCAAATCAAATTAACATCATACTGGGCCTGTATTAGAAAAGGTGCAGTCTGCTATTTCACAGTTTAATATTTCAGTCATGATGTAAAGTACTTTTACCTGAAAAAACCTCTTTGTTAACCTGCTTATTCATATTTCACAAAATACTTGTTTCTTGAGCATGTCTCCTCTCAATCAAAAATTAATCCAAAGGCTGGATTAGCCAAATATTGTGATTTTGTTCCTGTGGTAACATCCCTACTTTTGCAATGTCGTGATTGCAAATCCCAAAAACAATGACATTCCAGTTTATCTTACAGCCCTTTAATTCCAGATCCATCAAGCATTTACTGAAAAAAAGAAAACTGCCCTCCAAAGCTGGCAGGTGAAATAACAGCTTTCAGTGTCATCTTCATGGATGGATCAATGGTTAGTTGGTTTAATGGATTAAAGGTTGGATGGATGTGGGTGAATGGACAGCTGTGTCACTGGATGGTGGGATAAATAGATGCATGGATGGATGGTAGCTTTTTTGATGTTTGGATGGACAGCTGTGTTGCTGGATAAATGGATGGTAGGATGCATGGATAGAGGAATGGTTATATTGCTAGATGGATGTATGTTTGGTAGAAGTGTCCAAAACAAGGTTTTTCATTTATATACAGGGTTGTGTTGTTCTTTCTTGCTGGCCTATTTAAACATTTCTTAATTTCAACATAAATGATTTTTAGTTTTGTTTTGAATTGTCCACATTGTATCTTTGTTATTGTATTGATGCAAACATTACAAATACATGAGCTATATATAAGGAATATTTTATTGTACTTATTAACATTAAATCATATTATCCCGCCTCCTAATGCACTGCAGGCAGAAGCAGATCCTGAATTAAACACTTTTTTGACAAATGGGGTTTGTACTGTGAATCATGAATGTGTTTGATTCAAAAATCTATTTTAAATCAAATCATAACACCACAATGGGAATAACATTTTTTCCTTATCCGTCTGAAGATTCACATCTCTTATTGCTAGATGGATGGCTGGATGGCCTTATTGCTGCTGTAAATGGATGAATGGCTGTATTGCTTGATGGAGTGATACATGGATAGATGGATGTATGTATTGCTGGATGGACAGATGTATGTATTGCAAGATGGATGGATGGATGGTCATATTACTGGTAGATGTAAAGCTCTATTGCTGGATGGATATCTTGATGCAAGGATGGATGAACAGCTTTATTGGGGATTGGGTGGTTGTACTGCATCTGTGATAGATGGCTGTATTGCTGGAAGGATGGATGGATAAACAGATAAAAGAAATGCATAAATGCTCTGACTAGAGTCCTTAATCAAGAAGACAACAAAAATGCAGTGGAGGTGGGTGGATCCAACAGCGTCTCTACTTTGTATTCAACTGTCTTGCCACCCTGTTACAGAGGTTAGGGGTGCAGTAGCAGAGTTGAACATTATAGGGGGAGATGCATCAACAGAATGTGCAGCCAGAGTGCAGATTCCTCACCCTTACATAGCAGCCTTTAACGGGACCTGTGTTGTTACCACAGCAATGATAAACTAGCAGGGTGTGTCATGGTGGCCCTATATTAGCAGATGCTATAAAACACCTTGCTACAACTAAAAAAATGAACAGTATCTCTGTTTTGAAAACTTTTGGAGGTATTTAAATTACTATAAACAACGCATTTAAAAAAAAAAATGGCATGCAAACGCATATTTTTTTTCACAAAACATAAAGGTGGGACACTTTTCAGTCAGGAAAACATGTTGGTACATGTAATTAATACAATCTCATTAATTAACTTTTGATTGTTATAAAAGCTGCAGGACGAGTCATTTTTTTATTATCTAGAAATTTCTTATTCCAATTTTGCAGAAAATTATACTAATTAAATCTTTAACAACATATTATGCACTTTTAAGTGCATGTCTGTATAAAGTAGGGGTTTGTGCACAATATTGGATTTTAGCCAAGTCTCCAAACTCACTATCACTGATACCTTAACACCAATTTCATTTGTAATGACCACAATGCTTCCACTTAACCAAAACTGACCAGCTACTTTAATGATGACTGTCTTTTTGTGTTTCAAAAAATACATATATGTGATGAAGAAAATTAACATTTTATGATACTGTTAGATTATAAAAGTAGACATTCAGTGATGATGAGGTTAATCTTTAAGGTACATTTTTAAATTCTGCCAATGTTCATATCTGCAGACACCATAATCAACTTTTAAGGCAATTGTCTGCCCATGCCGATATTGTTCTGATGCTATTGTGTATTCCTCTTATATATTATATTATCTATCATAATTCAGATACACTGGTGTTCAAATTTTGCCTTTAGCAACAAAATCTGATGTTCTTTTAGAGCGGTGCATATCTGCTGGAGCAAATAATCCTCTGTGAATGTTTTTCTATCAGTGAAGATGAAAGCAAACCTTTTCCTCAGCTCCCCTCTGATCTGAGGAAAGCCTCGGTGATGGCTGCCTTCAGACGATCAGCCGGTATCACCTCAGACCGCAGTCAGACAGCCGAGCACACAAAGGTCAGGACGGAGCCCGCTGAGGACCAGCCAATAGCTTATCTCTGTCTCCAGCCTGCCTCGGCAACAGGAACATGTGAGCACAGGGGCCGTCTGGTGCTCAACCTGCGCCCCGCTCCTTGCGCCCCGCTCGACCTCAGTCTCTCTTTGGGAGCCCCCTGTAGGAGGAGGAGGAGGCTCCTCAGGAGAGTGTGTGCAGAATGAGGAGGGGAGCCGAGGCACAGGGCGTGATGCTAATCGGCCCTGACAGAGCTGGACTAGTGATGACCCTGCCCCACAGTTGCTAACGCTCCGCTGGGCACAGCAGCCGGCTGCAGAGAGCCGACTGATGCTAGTGAGCTGACCTGCAGCCACCCAAACAACCAAAACACTCGACCCACTCAACACATGCTGCCTGCTACGTTCATACACAACAACCCATTTAGATAGTGGATCCAGGGGGATAGAGATAATGGATGCAGAGAAACAAAAAATCGGACTTGACTGTATTTTACATGAATAAATATGGATATAGACAACTGTTTTACTCATTTGGAGGAAATATTTATACATACAGAGTCATCAACTAACCTCTGATTATGAACCTGTGAGGTGACATGAGACATGAGGAACAAGTCAGAGCTACCTGGTGTTGTGTTCACATTGAAGACGACAGTGTTTTTCAGTGTTTTAAAATGATAAACTACAGACAGAGAGGCCGTGTTGAGGCTGGACTTGAGGCCATTTTACCAATAGTAACTCTGCATTTCCAAAACTGGGAATCCTCAATAAAACACCAATAAAAGAAAAACACAGTACAGTGACGAGTTTTATTGTGAAGATTTTATAGACAGCAGAAGTGCATAAATAGATGGCATTAGCATGGCGAGGGATACAGTATGCTCTTCATGTTGGGAAAGCAGTGGACTAAATGTCCTCTCAAACTGGAATGTATGCAGAAGACATAAACAGAATTGACCCATTTTAACTACAAGTGAAATGGAGAGCAGGAATGTTGAAATAAAATAAAACGAGTGCTCAGATTCTGAAAATAATTATCATTAATAGAGTCAGAGAACACAATCCCCTTTTAGTGACGTAATATGATAGCTTGTGTGTGTGTGGGGGGGGTATTTAGAGATGCTTCACTAAAAATAGGCACTTTTTCATCAAAATCTATGCCTTTGTCTTTTAAGAAACATTTTGAATTCAGAACTAATGAATAACTACAGACATTAACAGAAAAGGTTTGCATCAATGTGAAAAGAAAGTTGACCTGATAATTGCTCTTTGAACATCAATTTTATTTACTGTCTATTTTTTAAGTAGGACTTGATCCAAATGTCTCACTTTTCTGTCTGTGTTATAAAAACAGTGATTACCTGCTGTGATTATTTTTTTAGACAACTCAACATCAGACTGTCCTCTGTTGTGAGACTTGAGTACTGTTTTCAGTTTCAAGCTCAAATAAAACTCTGAAAAATTAAGGGGAGGAACTGCCCAAAGTCCCACTTCTTGAGAAAATAACCCCTGCCTCACTCCGCCACTACATTTAATTCATGTAAAAGTAACAAAATAAGAGGGTTTCTGATCAACTTTAGCAACAGCTCACAATGTGGCACATTTTTAAAAAGCAGCTTAAGATGACGTTTTATGAGCAACATGGCTGCCATGTGGTAAGACGTTATGAAGTGTAAAAACCCATTAAGTGTACTTGTTGAATCATCAGTAAATATTTGTTGCATAGGGTAAGATCACAGCAAACAGCACTCATTGTTCAGTGGTACAAAAGTGTCCCTGAAGTCAGAGCAGCTGCTGTTTATCAAACTCAGGTGGGTTGAAGTGGAGCATTTCCTCTGGTTAGCTAATGAGCTAACACTGACAACAGGCAGCATTAATGCTCACAAATAAGAAAAACCTATTATTACCTGCTCTAATTGTGGCTGTGGTGGGTCTTTTAACAGTAATTTTAGAGTGTAAACAAACAAACATGGACTCATGATTTAACTTAACAGCGCCATCTTCAGGCACCAAAGTACATGACTGTGGTCAGAGCAACTTACAAACAATAAATACAACAAATCAAAAACATCTTAGCAAGGTGGAAGTAATCTTTTGTCTTCTCTTGCCCCTCCCAGATTATCCTGAACTCTATGCACAAGTATCAGCCAAGACTGCACATCGTGAAAGCTGATGAAAACAACGCCTTTGGATCCAAGAACACAGCCTACTGCACTCATGTTTTTCATGAGACAGCCTTTATCTCTGTGACGTCTTACCAAAATCACAAGGTATACCAGCCAAGAATGATACGCATACATTATACAACTGGCATAAAATCTGAGACAGTGCTTCAAGATGCTGGTTTTAGAAATGTTTGAGTGTTTGTGGAAGACATTTAGAAGACAGAGTTGGAAGGTATTTGCAGTCGCCCTTTTCTCTTTAAGCCTAAAATATCCTTTTCTATATGAGAAGGTAGACAGTATTAATTTGAAAGAACTAGATTTAACTTAGGGATACAGTTTAATTAGAGGTAGATGCAGTGATGGGGAGCTTCTCAACAACAAATATTGTTGTTAGTAGCTTAGTATCATAGTTATTCTGTTGAATAAGTAGTGTGGTAGTGTACAAATAGGTTACATTTCCCTAAGCAGAAAAGGAGAGCAGCTGGGTACAGTAGAGCTTAGATCGGGCCAAACAAAAATCCAGCCCAACCCTATGGACGTTCTGTCCTCGCCCAGCCCAGCCCATTCCCTAGACTGTATTTTCAGGCTCTAGCTCACTTCGGCCTGACATTTTTAACTTTCTGCCATCAATAATTCTGGATTGTAAGTGAAATTTAACACGTTTTTTTTTTTTAATTTATTAGCAGAAATCCATTTAGATGAGGTATGAATAATCCTATCTCAGAGACGTATGTTATGTAACAAAACATGCTGAAGTTGCGTCATACCTCTGACTTTCCTCAACACTGGGAAGGCATTCATTTCTTTGTGTATCATCAAGCTCCATTTTGTTGGTAATCTGGTAAATCTGTTATTATTTTTTATTTAAATAAATTCAGATTAGACATGTCGATGAAATGATAATATGAAACCAGATTAAAACGCACCGTCCTTATCCTTTTAGCAGAGTTTGGTCAAACTATCTCCAGCTGTCCACCACGATCTTCCCCTCAAAACTTTTGTATGAGCGTAGCGTCACATATGACGTAATGCTATAGCAACACAGCAGGTCCTAAAAGATACAGAAGACTTTCAAGATCGGCAGCATCCTAGCTGAGATTTAATCACTAAGGAACCAAAACCAGGAACCAAAACGCACATTCCTTATCGATTCTTTGAGTCTTGAAAACTTAGAACCAGTTTTTGGTACCCATGCCTAATTCAGCTACGAGCATTTAAAACCTTATGATTTAGGACTGTTAAACAGCTTTTTAATCACATACACAACAACAACAAAATAACATTAATCCTTAAATAATAACAATAATATCTTAATCAAAGAAAATAGCTTAGATGCAACAGCTCTCTTTTGTCATGTTGCTGTAACTGAGCTTGCTACTCTTCTTAGGGTGAAGCTTTATGTCCCCATCATTGGGGTTTTAGCAGAGGGCCCTTAGATCCTTTCATTTCTTCACCTGTGCTTTGTAGACTGTAAACAGGATTCAATAAAATCTCTTTCCTTAGATCACACAGCTGAAAATAGAGAACAATCCATTTGCCAAGGGATTCAGAGGGAGTGAAGAAGGAGATCTGCGAGTTTCGAGGCTACAGGGGTAAGTTTGTACCAAAAGAACAAGGACTTATCAATAAGGATAATGCTTATATATCAGTTTTTGGAGGCATTATTTTTTAGTTGGCAAACTAAGTAGGATGATACTCATAGTATGTCATATACCTTTTTCATCAACAAAAAAAAAAAAAAAAATGTGTGTGTGTGTGTGAATGTCACAGCCTCCTCACCTACCAATCAGACCCAAGGAGAGGCAGGATTTTTTATATCAATTTTGTAGACAATGAGGGCACAGGAGAATAAGTTGTTTCTCACAGTGTATCACACACACTAGATTTATTTTTAAGGGCACAGTTTCCAGGTCAGTTGATGCTGCTAATGCTAGGAATATGAACATTGTTTCCATGTTTTCTCAGTGAAATTTCCTTAAATAAAAGCAAATATTACCTTGTGGGGCAGTGGGATCGCCAGTTTGATGTTAATCATCAGGTAGACCCATCTTGGTCATCCATCTGGTGTGCCAGGCTAGAAATATGAAGCTTACCAAGTGATTTAAAACACTCTTGATTTACACTATCAAGGGAAGCAGAATAGCTATGAAACAACTTGCGTGACCTAAAAGCTCAATTGAGCCTGATTTACGAGTAATGGCTATTAAACTTATCTTATGAGGATAAAACCACATGGTTCACAGTCACACTGACTATTATTTATTAAAGGTTGGGTATTTACCCACAAGTGCTGTAAGTTTACAATAAGCAACATCTTTAGCTCACTTAATGAAGAGCACGTTTTGCTAAAGTATTGGAAAATGATTAACTTAAAAGTTGAGCAACAAATTTACTTGAAATTTTTGGTGATATTGAACAAAACAGCAAACAGCAGTCAAAACTTCTCAAACATTAACTGAGGTGTATTGGGAACACTGCATGTCACATGCACGTGTTTGAATGGCACAAAAGATTTTGTGAAGGCAGAGAGGATGTCCATATCCATGAACGTCCTGGGCGCCCAGGCACATCAAAAACATCTGGAAACATTCAAAGTATTGAGAAAAGTATTCAAAATGATCCCTGACTCCATTGGTAAAGAGACAGTTCAGTTAATTTTGCATGACCATTTGAACATGACAAAAGTGTGTAAAGTTGTCCCAAAACTTCTGTCTCCTGATTTAAAGGAAAAACACAAGCAAATATTTGGAGACATTGGAGAACCTTCTAACTGTGTCAGATGTTAGGAAGATAACAATACAGGTTGTGAAACACAGTCTGAAGAAGACCTTCTGCACTGATTTGATCAGTGGAAGACTCAAATGCAGCAGTGTGTTGATGCAGAAGGGGAGGAGATTGAAGGAGAAAGACAATGAAAAATGTTTATATTCAATAAAATTGTTTTACAGCATTAACCTTGTTTTTCAATAGTGTTACTTTATACTTCAGGGTCAAAGTTACACTTCAACATGCCTCTTGTTCAATCCTAGATTACCCTTCAGGGGGGCAGTAGTGTATCTGAATGCTGCTTGCCAAGCTGATGTTAAAGACCAAAAGAGTCTTTAATGTCAGCTTGGCAAATAGCATTCAGATAAACTAATGCCCCTCTGAAGGGTAATCTAGTACTGAATTATTGTTTAGAAAAAAAAAAAAAAAAAAAACATTATTTCCACATGTGATACAGTCATCGGATGTCTTCAATTTTGTGTCAGGGAGCAACTTTCAAATATCTTAAAGTCAGGTCCCATCTTATTTACTATACATAAAAAGGAAAAATGTGGAAAGAAACTAGAAATATGAAATATGACCAGCATTAAAACTGCACTGCCACTTAGCATTTAGGTTCAGTATGCAAACACCAGCACCTATGAGTTTAGTAGCCATGGTTAAATTGGCATATGACATAAGTACAGCACAGATTCAGTGGAGAAATATAAATTGAGCTTTTGAAGCATGCTGAAGTAAGGTGAAAAGAGGCTTTCCCCTGCAAACCTTACTTTGTTCTCTTGTGTTTCTGCCCCCAATGCACAACAGGAAGGACTATCCGGTGATCTCGAAGAACATGGTCCGACAAAGGCTCATCTCTTCACATGGTCACCTGGCTGGTAAACTCGGGGCTGGAGTTCTCACTGGACACCCTCAGGTCCTCTCCTCTTATCAGTATGAGGGTGGAGTTCCTCTGACCAACTCTGACCCCCAAGATCCAATCTCCAACCACTTCAGCCAGAGCAGAGATCCCAGCCTCCTGTACCACTGCTTCAAGCACAGAGGTATGTTTCTAAGCAGGGGCTATTATAGTGATTTAGAGGTCTGGGCTAGGATCAATGAGGTCCCACACAATTTAGCTAAATGAATTCACAGTGTGGACAAGATATTAAAAGCTTTATATACATAGGTATTAAATTAACTTCAGTTGTCAAACAAAGAGAGAAAATATTTTCTAAATTGCACACATATGTCGACAAGTGGGAGAAGTGCCAGAATGCTGGATTTTCCAAATATTGCCATATATTTGTGCACTTTAAAAGTGTCAAGAAATTTCTTGCAATTTTTTAATATATTTTTGAAGTAATAAAATGATTTGCTTTTTAATCAGTTTGCTTTAATTAGTAATGAAATTACACAGATACTTTATATAGTTTTAGTATAAGAGTTTTTGAGGACTGATTACATGATAAACAAAATTATCAAAATGCTTCAAATGGTCCAAATGCCAGGAAGTTCCTTATTGATCATAGTTTAATTTATAATTTACTGTATGATTGTCAGCTGAAGTGTTTTCCCCTCTGTTCATTCACTGAAGCTCATTTGTGTCTTTCAACATTAAATTGACTTTAATTATTAAAAGAGGTCAGTTATTTTTTTTGTTTTGATTCATTTATTTGTTGGCTTCATAAAATCGGTTAACACGGAATTGGACATTAAACACGGAATTAAATATAAACACGGAATATCACAGAAATGTCCGACATTTTACGTAAAAGCCTTTTTTTTCTGACTAAACAGAAGCGTATCTCTCCCCCAAATGCCCCGAGGGGGTCACTAATGATGGGGACAATGCATGCTTCAATTCCTCTCCCCCTCCTCCTCCCCTCATTAACGATGCAAACATGTCGAGACACCGGCTAAGTGAGCAAAGAAGCTGCAAAACTCCCGGCTAACTCCAAAGTACAGGGCAGAGCAGTTTCCAAATGATTGTTATGGAGATCAAATGTTCTGCAGATTTTGTCAAAATACTGTTGACTGGACCGGTAAAGATACGTGTGAGGACCACCTGAAGAGTGAGTGATTATAATTCATTACTTTATACTGTGTCTTGGGGTTAATTTTCCGTAAAATACTAAAAACCAAATTCTCAAAAAATTAAAACAGAAAAAAAAGGAATATGAGAAAAACTAAAACGGAATTTGGGAAAAATAACTCGGATTTTATGGGCCCTACTTTAGAGCTGTTTGATTCTGAAGAATTTGCTGAGCTGGTTTGGGTTGGGACCTAATGTGATATCTTTTCATGGGGTCCAACATTTCTGGCTGCGTCCCTGTTCTGGCACTCTGTTTAGGATGCTGCCTTTTTCCCCTAATATCTGCTGTGTTGCCATCACACAGCCAAACTTTTTTGAGCAAATTGTGACTAAAAAAAACTCATTGGTGTTGAAAAAAATCCAAGGCTGTTTCACTAAACCAAAGTGCTACTCTTTTTACAAACATGATCTGCAGTTTCAGTTTCACTTGCTGTGAGGGTACCCCAATCATAGAACTGCCGCAGGTAGAATGGGCAATATAGACAGTCCTGCAATCTTTCTGCAGTGGTAGTGAGTCAATACATTCTAGTTCTTCCTGATTTATGATTGTCTTTTCCCACCGAGGACACAGTTTATGATTGTAAGCAGGTACTGAGTTGATGCTGTTGTACTGTATAGAATTGCCCTTTCTCAACACTGTTGTTTGAATTCTGCCTTTACAGATAATACCAGACACCTGGAGCTGGGATGTAAGCGGCCATACCTGGATGCATCATCAGCTGTGTCAGAAGAGCATTACTTCCGTTCAGCTCCATCATACGACTCCCCTTTACTCTCTCATCCGTACTGCACTGAGACAATCAACTCTAGAGAAGCTTGTATGTACGGTGCCATGGAAACAGAATCCGGATCCGGTGCAGGGGACACAGACGATCTGACTAACTCCTCCTCCATTAACTGCAACATGTGGGCAGCTACCATGCAGCCCTACCCTCGCTACAGCATGGAGGGCGTCCCGTACCAGCCCTTTGCAGCTCACTTCACCAACGCTGCTGCAGTCACACCAGTCGTACCACACCCTGCATCCTCAATGGCGTCACGTCCCCCGGCTGACTTGAGCGTCTACAACTCAGCTACGGCACAGCGAGGTCTGGCGGTCATACCACCACCATCCTCCTCATCATGTGCCCCGGCTGTTCTGGGGTCCAGAGAAAGATCGGGCCATCCACCACTGTACCACAAGAAACCAGGATCGCCGATTCGTCCTCACAGAGATTTCTCAGCCTATCCAACCCAAGGTACGATATCCATCCGGGATCCATCCTATCAGTACCAAGTGGGTGCTCACTGGACTGACAGCTAACATGGAGGAACTTCATAGTCCAGTATTTGGGAAAAAACTGATCAAGTTTACAGATCCAGATTCGGGCTGCTGATGCCAGGTGATGATCATAAACTGACCCGGTCATTGCTGATTTGCACTCCAAGTCCATCTTCATCCCAGTGTCCTCACTGAAGTTCTTTATGTGATGAACAGAGCCTTAACTCTCTCACTCATATGAAGATATGTAGCAAATGTTCAAGCCTGTGGTGGTTCCTTATGCTTATACAAAATGAAGGACTGGTTCAAGAGCACAACTGTTGATAAGATGTGAAGTTGAATAGTAACCTGCTAACATCTATTGTTCAAGTGTCTGATCTGTAATGATGGAGTGAGAATATTTTCCAGAAAATAAGATTGACAAGGGAAAATGAGCAGTTGCTTTTGTTGTTCTTGGAAAAAAAAAAGGCTGAAACTGGTAAAATACTATAAAAAGATTGCCAACGGAGCACGACTCCCAAAGAGTGCATTTAAAGAAAATGGATGCTGTAACATATTTACTTAATGTTTTCAGTCAAGTCATTATATTTGAATCAAATCACTGATACACAGGGCAAATAGGTTACTGGTCATTGCCATCAGCAATTTGAATAAAAATAAACAAAGGTATTTTTCATGCCTAGATTGTTTTGGAGTTGTTCAGAAACAAGTAGCATTCCCCCCTTTGAATCAGTTCATTTGGATATTTTTGAGCACAACGACAGGACTCTGTTTCGGTACAAACAATTGCACCAAGATCACTTGAAAGAGGCTTGTCTCTGCTTGCTTTTGGTCAACCCCTGGAGAGGTTCCTTTTCAGTGAAACTGCAATCGACCCAGCAACCAAACAAAACAAGGTGACCAGTAGCTTGTTAGTCGTGTTTCCCATAATGCATAGAAAGACAAGTAGCCATGGCAATTTTTACATATGCAGAGAAGATCTGACATAAGGACAGCCCTGTTTGTGAGGGGTTTTGCTCATTCTACCAATAATGCAGCAGAAACTTGAAAAAAATAAGGAAAAAATACAAATTTTAAATTTTCAACCGAATCGGAACAAAAGCAAACAAGTTGTAAGCGTGAAAAACAACAGCTACATGGACTGATATGCATGTACTTTGACCTCATGATTGTTTCAATAACATCAGGCATTTATATGTGTGTGTATATATATATACATATATATGTATGTGTGTATATATATATATATATATATATATATATATATATATATTAAAATGTATATATACATACATATATACACACACACACACATATATATGTATTAGAGCTGTTAAAGTTAACGTGTTAACGCGGATTAATCCATCATAATGATTAATCTGGTAAAAAATTTTAATGCAATTAACCCATCTGTAGCGCACAATGACTTAAAATCCCTTAAATGTCTCTGGCAACGCATTTCAGGCAGTAGTTTGTCCCAATAGACTTACCCTTGCACATGCTGTCACACATGTGCAAATGAATTGATCCGTCAGAATCAACAAACTCGAATAGGAAGATGCTTAACAGCACGGTGGCTCTCTCAGTGGGAAACTTCAATCCAAAAAAACACAGGACTGACATACAGTTTCATGCACACTCTGCAGGAAGACGTTTCTTTTCACCGAAGCACTTCCAGCTTAAAGTACCACATCAATGTGAGGCATGCATCAGTCAGGGATCCTGCTAGCACTTCAGCTAACATGTCGTCCAGCTTGCAACCATCCAACTTCATGCAATTAATATAGATTAAAAATAAATGATATTTAATCGTGATCAATCGAAATGAATCAAAAGCAACCCTGTGATTAATCTGATTAAATATTTTAATCGTTTGACAGCCCTAATGTGTATATCTATATCTATCTATATATATATACACACACACACACACACACATATATATATATATATATATATATATATATATATCCCCTCACCAAAAGAAGGATTTGTTTACAAACACGAAGTAGCTTTAGAACTTACCCACGCTGATGTAGAGGACAATTTTATTCCTTTCTTGGATAAAAAAGTCACAGTAAGTTCAGAGGATGAGTCAAAGGTTTTCTGCACCCTGTTAAATCAATCATTTCATCCTTCTCTGCTCTCGTTCACTGGCGTTGGTCTCATTTGAGGTAAAAACAGTGCACCTTGTCACTCAGTTTCATGCTGTATTGCTTCCAAACATTTGCAACACTTCAGTTGGATTTCATGAGATCAAGCTAATTATGTGGTAGATGATAGCTTTTGCTGCATTCAGGTAGTACAGTTAATGTATTTTTTTTTAAATATTGATTTGATCAACGCATAAAGAGAAAAAACAGACTCAGTGTGCAAACAACCCCATTTTCCCACTAACCAATGGTGACTGTCTTCAGGAACATTTTAACCTTTGCATTGTTACTCGGTTTTGGACTTTGTCTTTGGAATTTTTAAACACAGTTATGCGACAAGTCGCCAACTCAGGGCTCTTCTCACCCATAAGGGGACTGTGTTACTTTTCAAAAGGTAACATATATTCAAAAAGCCAAGCCCCATTAAGTTCTTGTTGATTGTATAGGTGCTGAAGTGAGATTAGGTGAACCTTGATGTGTTGAGTTAAAACTCATGTTCAGTGAAACTGTCTCGGTGGAACAAAAAAGTCTGTTGGTCATAAACCATGAATCTTGGTATAAATCTTTTTGTTCTCCCTGATGCGTACATACAGAGAAACCCCTGTAAATCAAGTAAAAAGTTCATTAGACAACAGCCCAAAGTGAGAGCTGCTGAAGTTACCTCCAAAAACTCTTACAGGTCTTGGATATCAGTATGATTCAAGCACAGCTCTAAAGAGTTGTGTGCCTGTGTGTTTCAGACTAATCCATCGCTCTGTTGGTCGTCAAAGTTTGGCTCCAAAGTCCAAACAATATTTCAGTAAAACTGAACAGCAGAGAACGTTCAGGCAGAACCAGATGGGAGCTTAAAGTACTGTTGTGAAGCCATTGTGACCACTGGAGAAAGCGAGCGGCGCACTAATCCCACTCTCAAATGACTTAGTGGGAAAAAATCTGCAGAGATTGTAAATACAAAACAGCCAGAGAGGCGGCAGAGGGTTGAGATAAATCTGAGGTACATTATGGAGAAAAAGTTTATTCAAAAATAAAAATGTTTGAAGGATTGAAACGTGATTCTTCACTGAGAACTGTCCCTTCATTTGGTGTTGTTAAATTTAAAATATGTTTAATGAAGACAGCTTTGCACACCGGATAATAAACATTTTCATGCCTCTAATGGTCTGCAATATTGACTTAGAACGCAACAATGTGCAAGCCAACTACATTTCAGCAACTTCAAATAAGCTGGTGTGCGTGAGGTCTCCAAAATCAACACAATATCATATTACATTCTTGTCTTTTCACAAAAATGTGTCTGAGGTTTGCTAAATATTGCAATAACAGAACACTAAGTTTTGATGTTTTCTTAAGCTCAGACATTAAATGTAAATTTTAAGTATGTCAAAAATAAGTTGCTTCTTTTTAAAACAACACCCTCTTTTAAGATAAAAAAAATATACAAAGTAGTATTAATTAGTACCCTTATTTAACCCAAGAGAAAATCTTCATCAAACCAATTTCACCAATATTTGTTAGAATATCATTACTAAATGCCACAGTTTTGTTTGATAACCACTTTGATACTGGTGTCTCATGTCCTGTACTAAATGCTTCTGTGATCTTCACAATTTCAAAACAGTGAAAAAGCAGGACTGGATCTAGGAAGGTTTTTTTTTTTGGTAATGTGATTGGTAGAAATCTCATTTCATAACTAGTTTAAGAACATTGTAACAAGATTTGGGAACACACTGACCTAGAACCTCCTTAAGTAAGTTATTTTTTGAGTTAGATAAGTTATTTGCACAAAGTTTGTAGAAAATCCCTTCAGGTATTTTTTTTTTTTTTTTTTTGGTTTTGGATTAACATGAGAGAGTTAATATGATATTCCAAGACCTTGACCTCTGACCTCCAAAGTCTAATCAGTTTATCCTTTCAATACTTCATTTACATGATTGGCAAGAATGGATGGACTAACAGAGATGCAAGTAATCTTAAGTGAGTGACCAGTGCAAACTTAATGCACAATAAAGCAGCTTCATATGTTTTGGTGCTGCTCCAAAATTGGTTCTTTCCACTCCTTTGTTACATATCCTTTAAACTAAACACAAACCTCAAAGCAAAAACTGTCATGAAATCACCTGACAGAGAAATTCACACTTTGAGGAATGTTTGAATAACCAAGTCAGGTAGGTTTGGGGTAGGCTGTCCTGAAAATTTGCTGAAATGTTTGTGTGCTGATGTATTAAACCATCTTATCAGTGACTGTCGGGGGAATCTGAATTGAGACGTGAAGGTGGATCCAATTTATTTAAAGAATGCAGAAACAGCGGGGTGAGTACAGCAGCGTTCAGGGTGCTGTTTTCTCTCACACTGCGCTCTCATTAGATCTTGAGTTATGCTGATGGCTTGGTCCTGCATCGTGTCAGCACCTCTTTCTCTATCTCCCTGACTCAACTGACGGGAGGATGATAGTTCACAAGGAGAGAACTACCACTCTGATCGACAAATCATCACCCACCTATCTGCAGATGCTGAGAGAGAAGTCTCCTAAGAACACCGATCAAACCAGATGTCAAAGTATAACCACAGTCTCAGATAGTACTCAACTTAAGCTCATAAATTCCCAAACCAGTGTTTTTTACAGATTTGAACATACCGTAAATCAGCTGAACTAAATATATACTGACTGAGAATTTATACACATTGAGGCTTTGATGACCACACTTTTTCAAATATGACATCTAAGAGTTTCAAGCTGTTTTTTAAAAAAAGGACACATTCATTTGACATTTGTTTTTTGTTGATGTTTTTAAGATTTAACCCTATATAGGGGGGAATTGGGCTAGCTGGTTGCCCATGGACCACATGTAGCCTTTCTCCTCACTCACTATAGCCTGCAAGTCACTTACAGGTATAAAAAAAGTCATAAAGAAGGAAGAACACAAAACATAATTTTCTATAAAAACATCCATCCTTTATCTTTGCTACTAAACCTTTTCCAGGCCGTGGAGGCAAATAATCCCACCAGCCAATCACAGGACTAATTTACAGAGACAAACATATTCACACTCGCACAAAGATGGGAAATTTAGAGTCCCCATTTCACCTAACAAGTGTAAGAGGAAACCAGAGTACCAGGAGAAAACCCACATATGCACAAGGGTAAGAATGGGAATGGATAAGATCTTATTAATGGGAACGTCGTTTCTGCCTTTAATATTTTTTATCAATTCTCTTAACAGTTCCTGTGGATTTTTTGTGAGGAAAATAGTGAGCCCACATGGGTTTTCACTGGCAACCATGTCACACAAATCACACTCCTGATATTTAATGCTGTGCTTCCAATCTTGCTTGAAATCACACAGACACAAGATGAAGTGCAGTTAGCATCAATCTGTGTGAAATTAAGCCAACATTTAGCCAACCTCTGTCTCCTGTCTGCGATAGTTAGATCTATGACTTTGTATTTGTTCCTACTGCCTCTGAACTCCTTGATCTGCATCTGAAAGGCATGCAGGACAGAATAAGCAACCTTCTTACTGTGAGGCATTAGCACTACTCACTGCCCCACTGTGTATTCCTGCCATAAAGACATCCATCCATCCATCCATCCATCCATCCTCTTCCTCCTCTGCTTATCTGGGGCTAGGTCAAAGAGGCAGCAGGCCAGGCAGGTCAACTAAGATGTGCCTTTCTCCTGCAACATTTTCTTGTTCCTCCTGGGGATTCCAAGGCATTTCCAGGTCAAGCGGGCTATATTTTCCCTCCAGAGAGTTCTGGGTCTACCCCAGGGTCTCCTCCCGGTTGGTTATGCCCGGAAAACCTCAACTGGAAGGCAACCAGGAGGCATTCTTATTAGATACCCGAACACCCCAACTGACTCCTTTCTATGCGAAGAAGCAACGGCTCTACTTTGTCCCCTCTGGATATCTGAACTCCTCACCCTATCTCTAAGGTCGAGCCCAGCCACCCTCCTGAGGAATCCCATTGAAACCACAATTACATTCTTTAAGTCATTACTCAGAGCTCATGACCGTAGGTGAAGGTTTGAACAAAGATGGAGAGGTACAATGAGAGTCTGGCCTTCAGCTTAACTCCCTCTTTACCATCTGCTTGTCCATTTCGTTGTCCTTTTTACCCTCTCTTAAAAAAGACTTCAAGATACTTAATCACTTGGTGCAAGGACTCACTCCCCAACTGGACAGAGGATCCACCATGGATAGTAATTGAATAGTCTTCAATTTATGGTACAGGTTGATTTTTTACAAGAAATAATGTCACAATATTGTTTATATATATATCACAGCTATGGGTTTACCAAACATCAGGATTTGTGGGGACTGTTTTAATTTTTCTAGTATTATTGAAATTACTCCAATTTAAGTCTTCAGGTCCTCCCCCAGTCTTGATCATGACCATTTCAGGTGGGTGAAGTGACATAAAACCTAGGAACATCACAAGTATCCAAGAGCTGCTAATTCCAGATGTAACTGATTAATGCAGTCATAGATATAGTATTAATTTAAAATTAGTAAGAAATAGTATCAAGACATTTCAGCACATTTATTCTACATATGTGGCATGTTATTAATGTATGCACTGTGTGTCCTGAATTTTAATTTTATGATAACACAGGCAGGCTTTCTTAAACTTCTACCCGACGTGGCATCTCAGTCCAGATTTCTGATCCATTGTAACTGTTCTTTAATCAAAAGCCCAAAATATGCCAAACCACTGTTTAGAAACCCTGTATGCTCAGGATTATACTACTATATGACTAAAATATGTCAGGGAGAAGTATTAAAGCATGGATTATGTGAACCACTGGAGGAGATGCTGATGACAAAGACCATTGAAAGGGGTCAGTTTGCTGTCTATTGAATCCAGTAAATCCAAACTTTGTTACAGAATGGACAGAATGTTTTTCTATTAATGCATCATGCTTTTCACATGGTGGTTGGTTGTAGCCCAGATTTGCAACAAAAGTAGTCTTAACCAGTGAACTTAAGAAAAGTCGATCCCTCAGTACAGCATCCACACTGGAAACAGCGCTGCATAAATAAAATCCAGATAGAATAGGCCTACATGCACATTTTCTTCAAGACTTTTCAGGACAATATGCGTTAGGTGTGTTATCATTGTTTAGTGAATAGCTGTAAACCTTACTTTGACAACATTAAAGGGATAGTTGAGTTTTTTTTAAGTGGGGTTGTGTGAGGTACATGGCATGAGCCTGAACATGTGTCACAGTGTCACGGCTCAGTTCCGTCTCTGTTTAGAAAAACTCAGGACAGACGCTAATGCTATACATTGCTTTACATGGTGTCAGAATGAAAAGAATTGTGGGAGAAAACAAGCCACAAAAACAGCATGCAGTCATCACACGCTACAAACGGTTTGTTAATTTCTACTAAATTTCCACCACTCTGCCTCTTTGATCAGACTCTATTTTGAGACACACAGCCTACATGTCTTTCCGCGAGCAAGGAAAGGCTAAAACTACAAAATTAAAAGAATTGTGCCAAATATAGAGATAATAATTCATCCCAAACAAAGATTAGCCAAATGTACAAATGTTTATACTGAAAGGATTATCCTGCTGACCCAACACAGTAATTTTTGCAAAGAATGTTTTTATAGCTCAGTTTACCTCCACAACAAGCGTAGAGTGTGCTATCATGAAGTACACTCATCAGTGAAACCGTGCTTTCTGTCTTTATGAAATAAATAATCAGTACGAGCCAAATACTTACTTTGAAGATGAACTTTAATTGGGCTTTTGTCCTGCTCACTGCAAACAAACATATAAAAGTTGATATTATACTCAGATCCTGAAGCATCCTGAGGTGATTTTCCTTAGCCAAACTCTTACTTCATCCAGTTTGACGACATGAATTCACAATTTATTCACCCGAATCAACAGGTATCAAGTGTTTCTCCAGTCCTCCAGTTCCCAAAGTAGATTCCACCATTTACAATTCAGACCTGTCGACTATCCACCTGCAGAAGTTTCTCCTGTGTGTACTCCAATTAATATATGCATTCCAACGGATCTAAAGTAAACGGTGGTCATAATCATGGCAAAGAATGTGAATTTATCCTGTTTCCTCTTGTAAAGCAAACTAGTCGGCGTTGCTGGTGGAGGGAATCTGGATAATCTGGCACCATGTAAAGCAATGTACAGCATTAGCGTATGCCCTGAGTTTTTCTGAACAGAGATAGAACTGGGCTGTGACACTGTGGCACATGTTCAGGCTCATGCCATGTACCTCACACAACCCCACTTCAAAAAACTTGAACTATCCCTTTAAGGCTGAAGGAGTGGTGCATTAACAAACAGCGCTGGTGTCAAATAATTTTACGGAGATGCCGTTTATTTTATTATGAGGTTCCTCTACTGACTCCTTTCACCATTTGTAGTTGGAGTTTGACTGTTGTGATACAAATAAAACTGTTGCACACAGATCACAAAGAAATTCTTATTACAGCCACTATCACTATCATTGTTGTTTTCTTTGTGGTTTTATTTCAGCTTCTGATCTGGAGGCGAGGGCAGAACTGGACAGCTGCAGGAGTCAACCATATCTGTATGAAACACACAAAAGCAATGTTTATGGTCTTTGTTATAATCCAAACTATGAACCAAACATAATAGATTAAAGTAATAGTTTACAAAGAAATAAAGAATTGGGACAGAGAAAATGTAACTAATAATCTGAAAGTCTATTCCCTAAATTATAAGTGAAAGATTAATTAAAAAAAGAACTTTTTTGTCGAAAGATAACAACTAACTCTAAAATTTGGTGCATAAGCTAAAAGTCCCTCTAATAAGACGTGGACTTACGTGTTAAACAAACAAAGCAACAAGGAAGAAAAAAACACACTCAATGAGAAAAGGCCTTTATTGCCAGCAGTTATATTTCATTCTGATAGATCGGCAACCTGCAGTTTTTGTGCTCTTTTAGTACCCTCAGCCTTCAGCATAGTGGCCCTTTGCTTCTGCTAGCTATATCCTGGTGAAAGAGCTCATAGCCCAAGGAGTAAATTTCCTTTTCATGAATTTTAATCTGAATACATCATGTACAAAGCTTTGTCTAACAGTTATTTTACCATGCCAACATTAACGCCACATAATGTTACTGACTGGACCTTAAATATATTAGTATGTACTGCCTTTAGTTCATCAAGCTAGCTGACTAGCTTTAGTCCTGACCATCTCAGCTCCTGTGTTTGGTCCTTGTTTGGTTCTGATGGCTTTCACACACACCATTAATAGAACTCTGGTTCACCTGGAAGTGGACCAGAGTTTGCCAGGGCTTTAACATCACCCCAGTAAAAAAAAGAAATCTGAAAAAGCTATTTAGGGTTCAGTTGGTCCAGACCAAACATTATTATTACCTGTTATGCATGTAAACAGGGACTAAAAAAGAAGTCATGTCAATGGTCCAAAGCTGATATTCAGCCAGTCTGCTCCTGTTTGATAACTTTATTTAAAGTAACACTCTTGGTCCCAGAGGATAAGTGAACAATCATATTCCGGGACCCATGTTATTTTTCACATTTTTCAAGGGCAACCCAAAATCAACTTAAATAACAGTTCTTGTTGATATGTCAGGAAGCTTCGTTTGCATTTAGCTAAATCCTGCCCATTCAAAAAGTTACATTGTTTACAAATTTGAGAAGAGTCTACACATGTCACAGTATAAAAAGTTATAATAGTGTTAATTTTGGGGAGAATTATGAGTGTTTTCCAAAGTAAGAGGAAGTTGCTTTTGTAGTTTAAACTGTTCAAATGCTCCTAAAACCAGAGCAGAAGTTGAAAGTAAGACTAAAGATTAATGGCCCAATGTTTTTAGTCAAAGGCTTAAAAGTACATTAAGAGCCAGAGCAGATATGTTAAATTTATGTTATCTAACTTTCCACATAAAACCCTGGTTGATCTCAAAGAGGTCTAAGCCCCTCGTGGAGCTCAGTGAGTGAACCAGGCTGAGCTTGTATCCCCGGTGAGAGAGCCTGAGCCTGCAGTCCATCTGGAAATGATTGCTGAGAGATCTGGTCGTTCCCCTCTCCCCTGCATTGCACTGCCCTCGCCTACTGTCGTCCCATAATCCCGTCTAACAGCCACCCGGGCCCTGCTGGCTCGTTCTGACGCACCGACAGGCTTAACTTGGTACCCTTGTAAAAAAGAAAGAAGCCTGGGTTTTCTGCAAATGACTCCAAAAAGACACTTTAAATATCAGAGGGGGATTTAATATCAAGTCCATTAAGGCTTTTCTGGAGCCTGTAAATACTCAATTAGTGGATCATTCTGATCTGGTCCACATGCAGAGATGAGGAGGGGTCTCATTTGGAGCTCCTTTAAGTTATCTCTCATATGCTTTGGGACACTTCACAGTGGGAAGAAAGAAGAATCATGAACATGCTGATGTTTTCAAGTCATCTTTCTCGACTCCTTTGTCAAAAATGTTGCAAGAAAAACATCCCGCTCTGATGAATTAGCAGCAGTGGGCAGCGCTCAGAGGAGTGGGAGGCTGGACGTCTGGGCCAAAAGGGCTCAGAGCGGGTTCAAAGCTCTGCAGAGCGACATTAGACTGTGTTTGTGTCTCCTGATCAAACACACAGCTGGTTGGCAGCAGTAAAAACCAAAAGCTAAATCTGCTGCATTAAACAGGACGTCCGTATTTCAAAATGGCTCTAGATAAAAGTGTCTGTAAAAAACAATTATCATTAGAATAAATTCAGGGATTAGACATTCAGAGAGAATAAAAACACAGGATATTTACATTTAACATTCAGCTAAAACATTTCACTCTGGAAACACTGGCATTCTTTGGAGATGACAAACAAACATAAAGAACAAAGTTTCCTCTTAGGACCTGAGGTTTTAGAGTTTTATATGAAAAAAGACAAAAGTAAATCATACTTAAGCTGCTATCAAATTCAAAGTTAGACTTTTATTTGTTATTCTAACAAGGAGGAGTGTGAGGAAACTATGGACTGAAAAAAGGGAGTCATGTTCCGTGTCCTCAGAGAAAGGTTCAAAAATCATCAGGGGTAAGGAAGTGAAAATGTCCTCAAAGGTACCAAAAGGTTAAAGGTTAAAGGGAAGTTCTTTGATTTTACTTGAGCTTTTCTGATGCAGTGGTTCCCAAAGGAGGACTGCAAGGCAAGCCAAAATTAGTGCATACAGTTATACATGGCTGGCAAAGCACTTGTAAACTTTGCTAAAGGACCTCCAGGTTAACCTTAGGCCAGGGGTGGGCTACTCTGATAAACAAGAAGTCCAAATTAAAATTATCCTCACTGCCCAAGGGTCAGCTTGCTGCAATTATTGAAATTTGAATGATTCTCTTGAAAATTAAAATGACTAATTTAATATGACAAAAGGTTAAAAAAAGGAACTGTTAAGAAAGTGATTTTAATAGCATTTACATGTATCTTAACTTAAATGCAAGTAGAAATATTAACTCTGCTGAGCTTAACATAGAATAGACATATTCCGCTACATTTTTGGTACAACTAACAGAGGATTTTCTTGTCATGAAAATATATTTACAAATTAAAATACTTCTATCTGAAAGATGAGTTTCACAGAAACAATAACATTCAGTTATAGGTCTATTTTTCTTGAAATAGTGCTCTTGTAATGTTGTCAAAGCAGATATTGTGATATTTTCTTCATAAACATGCAGGTTTCAAATTGACTGTGGGACCAAATAAAGGGAGGCCTCCTTACTTTAGGGAAACATGTAACTATTTTAAATGCTAAAACTACTACAAGAGAAAAAAGGAGCCTAAATTGTAGCCAAATCTAGCCCTTGATTTCACCTGAACAATATTCACATTGGCTGACTACTTAGAACTGTTTCTACATCTTGAAATCTTGAAGTTTTCACAATGTATTGTTCCTCTGTAATTCTTCTGTTTTATACACTTTGAAGAAACTGTTTGAGATAAATTCAGAATATTTGTGTTTGCAAAAGGCATGACTGAGTCTATTTGGTGTTTATGCATACATTGTTAATGTCACACCAAATCTTGTATCTTCTCTTCTCTTGTTTACATTTGTCTTTCTTTTTCAGTGCAATTGATCATTTACCACATTGTTCGGGTGTTTTAAGGTTAAAACTAATTAAAAGTTCAAAGTATAAAAATTTCAACTATGCCAACAACATACTAATTTCTACCTTACTACAGCCTGTTGTTGTCATTTTTTGAGATGCCAGGTTTTGGCTTAACAGTGACCATATGTTCATGTATTAAAGTGTATAGTGAGGGCTGGGGGGCTTGAAAATACTTTCATCTGCCAAAGGGGGACCCGGTAAAAAAGTTGGGGAATCATTGTTCTGATGTAGGTTATCTGTGTAAGCCTGTGCCTGAACATTTACAACAGTGGTTTTCAGACTAGTTTTGCCCAAGGCACACATTGAGCCAAATTCATATCCACACAGCTGAAGCCTTTCTAATGCATGTTATAGTATCTTATCAGCCTGCTCCACATATGTATTTATATCTACACAATGGATGATAATATACAGCAAACAACTACATTACCTGTGCAATATCTAATGAGTTTACACTCAGTGACAGGAGGCAAATTACCCAAGAGGGGAGGTGACACACAACAGGTAGTGACAGAGCCCCACTTCGTCGCAACCTGCCCAAGTATCAGGCTGAGAGAGAAGTACAATCCCCAAATAACACACCTTTTTTTCACCTTTAAAATCATAATACTATTCAATCAAATCATTACAATCAACTATTTACCTTTTATTTTAAAAACTGTCTTTATTTTTTTTCTCAATAAAACACTTTGGCAATAATGCCCCCCCCCCAACACACACACACACACACCACACTTCTCCCAACATTAAAGCCAATAAGGCCCCTCGACTTTAATTGACCTAAACAGCTCATTCGCTCGTCTCTCTTTGGCTCGGCCATTATGAAACAAAATATGGAGACAGGCAAAATACCTCTCCTCTTGGGTAACTGGCTCCCCAATGGTTGAACATGAACTTGTGCTGTAAAACAGTACGCACCTCTTGTGAGATCACTCCTGCTCAATGCCAGACTTACACAGTGTTAATTAAAAGGGCACTGTTTCTCACTGGTGAAAACTTGCCTACTAGGACATCAACTATAAACTACTATTATGGGTTGAAAATTAATTGTTGCTTTGATTTTCACCCTTCTACAAGGATGAGCCCATGTACAGGAAGTTCGAATTATGTTTCATTCATTTTTAGAAAGCTTTTTAACACAAAAAAATTACCTTTACCCTGAAAAATACATACACATATTTTCTATTATTGACAACAAAAAAACTATTCATTCTTGTTTAAATATTTAGGATCATTGGAAACTGACAGACTTAATTCCTGTGGCTCTGAATAAGGTTTGACTGCAAGTGAAAAAGTGCTTGTTAGGGGGCTTTTGATACCAGCCTATAAACTCCTTCAACTGATATCAAACTGCTTGTGTTTTGTCTTTGCCTGCTATTTTTGGGCACTTACGAACACACTTTAAACAGATCCTCAGTTTACAGTTACTGGCGTACTCACAGCTTTTACTTTATACTTCAATAAACCTACTTGAAGGTGAAAGGGATACAAGCGATCAAAGTTAGTTAATGGATGAAAAATACATTTAAAAAATTGGACTCCTCTCTGGTCACAGAAATGGTAGAACAGCTACAAAGCATCAGTCATATCCTTCTTAACTTTCATGTGCATTTACAATGACTTGCATTACAGTACTGTTGTGTTTTGGTAGAAAACTTCTATTCATTGCAGGGTGCATCATGTGGCTTGTAAAGTTAATCCCTGCGATTTACAACCATCAGATCATTTAATTCTGAAGACTGAAAAATGGACCGTGGATGGCCAACCTGCAGCTCAGTATAAAGCTTTAATTCCCTATAAAACTGAAATAGTTTTTGCACATAAAAGGAGAGGTAAACTCAGCTTAGAAAAAAAATGTTTGATTTCTGTTTCTGTCTCAGACGGAGCTATCAGAATGGAGACGGCCCAACTGACTCAGAATGGAGTCAGACAGACGCCTGTGACTGCACTGATTTTCTCATGGGACTCTTTTGGTCTTTGAAGCCAATGTTTACAACAAAAAACCCGAGGTGAGGATGACATGACACATGCTAACATAGGTAAAACATGAAATAATCTTTGGCTTAGATGCTGCTTGAGAAGAGTGGCTAGATACTAAATAATTTTCTGACTTCAAGCACATGGGAGACCACAGATAAAAAGGACAATTATGACTGATTTTGATCCTTCAAATGCACTCATAACACCAATTAGTCAGACTGTGAAATCTCACACCTGCTGTTTGGAGAAATGCTAAATACGGAGGAAGATTAGTGTCAGCAGCTGGTTGTTCTGGCATGAGTTATTTTATGAAGTGATAACTACAAAAAAAGAGAAAAGACCATAGATGACGGTTTAGTTGTGCTTATGTTTGCTGCCATGTTTGTGAGCTGTAGCTTCCTGATCAGCTCCCTTTCATTGGCAATAGCAGGCAGGGATAGGAATCGATACGATTTTGATGATACCAAGTGGTTTGTTGTTACTACCTATTGTTTCATTTCTTAACCCCCTCTTCAATTTCAGCTGATTTTCTGTGGGCCTACACAGATTTTTTGCCATAACAATGCCAAACACATTTGTGGCTTTTTACTGCAACACTACCTGCACACCATTTGTTGATCTGTTGAGTGTCTTGTGTGGCATGATGTTTCATTTTGCTCTTGTGTCAGCTTTCTGTTGGCTTGCTGTTTATGTGCACTGTAACAAAACCTTCATCTTTGTTGTCTGCATGAGTGTTTATGCTGCAGACACGCACATCAAAGTGGACACCATCCACATAAAATGTGTGCAGGCTCATTCACTGTTATCTCATGCAATTGTCGTCTGGAAAGTTTTCTTTTAATGCAAGTTTGACTGCACATTTTGGATTTGCTGCTTCAGATAGCAATACACACAAAAGTTCCAAACACAGTGGTTTTGTCGAGGAAAATTTAAATACTGTAAAGAATCTTGCTGTAGCTTCCAACTAGGCTCATGTTTTCTTGTAGTTTCTACCTAAAAGATTAATTATGAGGCTTTAGGCTAGCGTTCGCCCCAGGATTTCTCTGTTAGGGATAAAGCTCACAAGTTGCTTTATTGGCACACATATTAAGTAGTACCATAGGCCTCTAGCAACCTCACTTCATCCTTTGAATCTCATATTTTCTGAGGGAAACTGGCTAAATCACGTCGACACTGGTAGCCTGAATGGCTACTTTTTTGCCACTCTCCTCTGTTATTTCATGTATGCGACAGAGAGAAATGGCTTTTGCTAATGTTAGTTCAGTGTCTCTTGAGAGGGATTTTCTTTGACAGTAACTTTATGTCACAAATAAGCATTTCAGTCAAATCTCCACAATGGCAGCTCTTAGCTTTAATCATTAGATCACTGATGAATGACTCAATGCTTTTACCTTATCTCTGACTTCTTTAGTGAAACCTGTGCCTTTTTATTGTTGTGTTATTTTGGGGTTTGCAAATTTCACGGCATTCTGGGTCTTTGTTGGACTTTACAGGTGTGATCACATCTGCATCCACTTTTGGACGCTCTCACTTCTGCTGCATTGACCAACAAGGGCTCTTGTTCAATGCCATTGGTCCTGCAAGATTCAGGAGGATGTAGGCCTTTGTCCTTGCAGACTTTTTGTAGTGTGCTGCAGCAAATAAGTTGACATACCCTTGCTCAAACATCCATTAGTTCTCTGCAACGTTACTGCCAAAAACAAGAGGGTCTTGTTGGTGAAATCCAAAAAATATCATCCCATCTGGTGCTACAGCAAAGTAGCGTGATTCCACCTACTTCAAATAACTGTAGGTGGCAAAAAACTTACAAACAGTCTGTACGTCTTCTGACACCATGTAAAATTGTGTTCCTTGTTGCATCTTGTCAAATGGCTTTCAGCATGAACACAATGTGTAACACAGGAACATATCCTGTAAGAGCATGAGAGCACACGTTTGTGTTGTTGCATATTGGGTACAACTGAACATTTATACAAAAGTCTGTCATAGGCAAACATTGTGATCATTGAGTCATTGATCTACAGCCTGTTTACATCCATGATAGTCACACACGCCCTACTACTGTCTGCTAGTCTACTACAGGATATTTTGTCAACAGCTATGGTTCACGTGTTGCCAAAAAGAAACACATCTTGTACATTATATTCTGTCGTCTGTTTTAAATAAAAATAAAAAATTCCAGTCTCTGCCTCACACCGTGTCCCATGCAAACTTGAGCAATAGATGTCAGTCAACACACACGCCAGCCGTCCATGCTGCATCAGTAAAAAATACAACAGTGTCTTAACTGAACGTGAGCAGCAGATCCACTCATATTTCATTTTATACCCTATATTTTCCCTATATTTTAATTGTTAAAGCAGAGAAACTGATGTTAAGTGCTTTGTATTGATGAGGAGTGGACTCAAAGGCTTGTCAACACACAGCTCTCTGTGAGCCAAATAACGTTTCTTTCTCTGTGTTGTAAGGGAAAGTAAAATATTGTATTCACAGAAATAGATATATGAATCACTATCTACACTTTATAAACAGATTAACAAGCTCTGCTGAGAGAAAATAAAGCAAAAGAAAAACAAGAAAAATGCTCCAGCACCTCATCGGTCTCCCTCTTTCCTCTGACCTCGTCTGCTTCTGTTGCGTCACTCATGGGCATTTAGGACACTCACATATGATTCCATGTAAGTAGCCTAATTTGGTTGCCAACACTCGCTCGCATTGCATTGAGTAATGACACAACGTCAGATGCTCGTTTTCAAATGCACATTTTGTGGAATGTCAAGCGTAGAACGTTTAACATAAATAAACATTAATTTAAAAAGGATGTTATTCTGACATTATCTGGAATGTCAGATGGTGTCAGCCCCCTGAAAGGGACTACTCAAACTTGTAGCTCATGTTTTGAAACTTTGCAGAGGTTTAGCATGAACGGCCAACACTGTATCACTATGTTTTAAAATGCAGATCAGCATAAGAGATCCCATTTAGACTACTTAGAACTGATTCTCACTTAAGCCAGTCCTTGATTCCCATCACTTATTAGAGATATCCTATGGGAGACCACCCAATGTGGAATTGTTAAGATCATACACGTCTGATATTCAAGATTCATGAAAAGAGAGGATCCAACCCCAATGGATTGATGCCACACACTTGAGGACTATTTTCAGAAAAAATCAGCCTTGAATCAGAATACGGTGTACATTCAGTAGTTGGGTGGGGTAAATTGAGCTGGAAATTACTTGATAGCAAGATCAGATTACATGCTTAAACCATGGGGATAGCTAGCAGTCTAAGGATTTTAATACTCCTCAGCCCTGAAAATCTGGCATTTTATCCCAGTTTTGTGTCATAGCAAACAACAGTTCAGGGCCATATTTAAGACATCTTGCAACCTCCTGACAGAAAGTCTAAAATGTTCGATCCTCCTTTTGCCCCCTTTGATTTGTCCATTTACCTCTTGGAGCACTTATCAAGCATAGATTTCATGTTAATATATATTTGGACATGCAAATAAAATGTGGTATAGTGAATGGAGTGTTTTTTTTCTGTAGCCTATTTACAGGAGTCATCTTGCCCTACCTGTTTTCCTTTCAATGTCATCACATCAGTTGTCACAGATACAAACACGTGTAGATATCCCCAGTATATTGTGATGCTTAGTTGAGTATCACAGTGAAGTCTGTTATGTCTTTAGGCCAAGTCACAGCACAAATTTATGTCTCTATGATTGACTATTCTGACACGGCGACCAATGGAACAAAAATATTCCATCTGGTGCCTGCCTCTCCGTCCACCAAGTGAGCTCTGAGACGCCCTCTGTGGCTCCCTAATTATTTCCTCAGACCCGCTCAGCCCTCTGTCACCTCCGCCTGGAGTCTATTTGATGTCTGGCCCTTTTTTTTGTGAGCACTATGACACAAAGACCCCTAAAACTCCCCCCCCCCCCAATTAGATTCATCGCGGCTTAGTGAATCCTTTTAAAGAGCTGAACCCATTCAATGAACTTCCTCGGATTTACTTGTTCTGTAGGGAATATTTTTTTTTTAGATCTGTTGATATTTTCCCACCGATGGAAGACAGATCTCTCGAAGAATAACCATAAAAAGAAGAACATGGAGGTGAGCTCAAAGTGTGACAGTGGCTCCTGCTGTCCTGAGTGTATGTGGAGCTGTTTGGTGATGGTAAATAATGAGACAATGAGGCTCTGCAGAGGGAGGATCCGCTCCTGGTGAACGTATACCCTCTACTGGCTGAAACAAGATAAATCCTACAGTGATAGTAGACAACCTACAAAAAATACAGCACTGCATGATTGAATGTCCTGGTTTCTGTGCAGCTGAATAGAGAAAAAAATACTTCATTTTCTTTTTCTAAATTTTAGTAAAAATATGAATTTACCTCAACATCTCAACTATTTTTTAGCCTTTTTATGGAGGATGTTGGAACAGTTGTCAAAAAAAAGCATCAGGAGAGCACAAGGGTCTGCAGGGGATAATGTTTGCAGCCAATTAAGGGTTTGTGCAAAATCTTTTTCAGTCAATATAACCATTTTATTCTTCTGTATTTACAGTAAGATGCATTTCCCCTCTGTTATTACGTACTAGTTCAACAAGTTTCCTATATATCATCTAATTAACCATTAATGCTTGCACCTGTATTTTTAAATATATTTGCTGATATTATGAGCTCTGATAAATACTATACATTTGTTCCTTTCATCAGATTCCAAGTAATCATATTAACCTTGTAAGCATTCTACAAGCTGCAAGAATTTTGCCCTCTGATAGTGAGAATAAAAGTAACGTGGCTCTTTTGGTGACTAAAGTCGTCAGCCCCTAAATTTGGGTGTTTTTGTTGTTTGAACAGTGTGTTGCAAGTCTTGGTTTGGTCCCTCTGGGCAATATCCTTCTGAAATCACTGGGACAAATCTGGCTAAATAGAGGACAAAGATATTTCATTTGCTGAAACAAACAAATACTGTGCACTTAGGGTGTAAAACACAGGCCTGTTTATCATATTGCCATTCGGCTAAATAATGTAAAGTCATGATTTTTGTTCCATATAGCTCAGCCCAGTCAAAAATATTCTTGTTGAAAGTGCATATGTTTCCTTTGAATGACTTTATCGCATTTAACTGTGAGTACTTTGGACAGAGGTCAGGCTTAAATCTCTACCTGTAACTTGTGCAGGGCAGATCAGTCACGTATATCCTGCTAAGATGTTTGTCCTTCAGTAAGTCTGTAATCACATCGCTCTGAGCACAGCCTCTTCTGCTGTTGGTCCGGATCAAGGCCTTAAGTTTGGTAAGTACGATTTAGTGGGGATCACACGCTGCAGACGGTCAGGTTATCCAAAGGAGGAACTATCCCCATGAAGGTGATTAAGTACCTAAAGAAAGGCTGGGTGAGAGGCAGGAGACAACTCTGTTTGTCATGATGCACGCTCTAGGAAGGTGAGCTCATGATGGGATCAGGGAGATCTTAATTTGTCCAACCTTATTTCAGTGCTTACTCCATGCTCTATGTAACAGTTATTGAGTTCAATTAAAAGATGAACAGAAGAAATGAGTTAAAGATTTAAAATTCCTCTGATTAAAAAGCCATGGTTATTGCAGAAAGTAAAACAAATATACGAGAAAAGTTAAAACTTTTATCAGTGAAGGATTAATTTTTTTAGAGATGTCTTCCAATGGCTTCTCAGAGAATTTGAACAAGGGATGGGAATCTATACCAATATAATCCTTCCAAAGTTGCTAAATATACCCTTACAGGCCACTATACTAGGTGGACCTTGTCAGTATCAGGTTGGACCCCCTCCTCCTTGGTGGCATAAATTCAACAAGGGGCTGGAAAAAATTCTCAGAGATTTTGGTCCACATTGACATGATAGCATCACACAGTTGCTGCGGATTGTTGGCTGAACATCCATGATGAGAATCTCCTGTTCCACCATATCAGTGCTTTATTGGATAGGGATCTAGTGACTCTGGAGGTCACTGAAATACAGAGAACTCCTTGTTATGTTCGAGAAACATATGTTCGATTGGTACACTGTAGTCATAAAGGGATGGACATGGTCAGCAACAACACTCAGGTGGGCAAAGGGGTTTGAATCATGTGCAGTTGGTACTAAGGGACCAAAGTGTGCTAAGAATATACTTCCTTACCATTACAGTTGAGTGTGTTTTTGTCGTTCAATCAGTGTATTGCTACTTTGTGTGGTCCCTTGAGCAATATCCCTCTGATCTGATGTGATAAATATGGCAAAATAAAGTAGAAATAATCATTAATATTGATTTGCACACATATCTTGCTGAAACCAACAAATACTGTTCTCTAAAGCGACCAAGGTGTAAAGCACAGGCCTTGCCCTTGTAGCGTAATCTCAGAAATCTGGACTCCAGGTGTCCTTACAGCAGGTGTTGGATTACCAGCCTGTCTATCCAGGACACAACCCTGCATCCTGCAAAGTTAGCGTTCGATAAGAGGACTAAGCACAGGTAAGAAAGGTAAACTTGGGGATTTAGGTCCTCAGCTCTGACTCCAAAGAGCCTTAGCAGGTGATTTTGGGCTCATCCCCTAGGGAGCTTAGGCTGTGACGATCTGACAGAGCCGTACCGTCAAATCAGGTGTCTACTTAACGCAGCACAGCCAGGTTGATCGGGGAGATGGCTGAAAAACGGGCCGCACATCCGTTTAGCGTAGCCGTTTGAAAGGGTATTTAAAGGGTGATCCCATTAGGTTGGATTGAAAACTCCAAAACAAATCCAGGAAGGATTGTGACAGCAGCTCCTGGCAGGGAACATTTACAGAACACATGCTTCCACCACCATCATGGAGGACGAGGGAATAACCTTCAGTGTTGTGTCGCTCTAAGAGGATCACAGACAGATGTCAAAGAAGCCAATTGCAGGTTACATGGGTCTAGCAGAAGTACTATGAATTCCCAAGTTACTCATACCACAAGGAGGTATTTTGTAATTGTAGTGCAACTTTTGCATTGTAGAGATAAAGAAAAGGCATGTTGCCAAGGAAAGAGATAAAGGCAAAAACAGAAAAGCTTCAAACCTTGCATTTACAACTTTTTGAATCTCTAAAAGGCCATAAATTTTGCTGAATATGCTCATCAACTCTTAGTACTTTTTAAGATTTAGCAGACACTCCAAATTGAAGTTTTTTCCATTAGACTTAGGTAATGAGGAAAAGGGTCTGGATAAAGCAATTTTTACTGTAACAGCCCTTTAAAAGCATGACTGGACTCACTTGTGTGAACTGCTCGCCTGTCCTTTATCGTCCTAAGTGTTTGTTTAGAGCTGTGTCATGTAACCCTTGGTTTTTATCAGATCGTCAAACAGGCTGAGCGATTATCATCACCAGGGCAGGAAGGGTGGGCAGAGGGCCTTATCGTGTCAATCGTATATTCGTTTGGACCTAAACTCATTTGCACCTCGTCTCCTGCTGGCCTCAGAGCCTCATGTCTGATGTGAGAGGATGACACCTCCCCTTCCGCTGCCTTCTTCCTACAGGCCCTACTCCTGGTCTAATGAACTGGAGACAAGCACAATTACAGTTAATGTGCAGGATAGGATCTGTGTCCTCTCCATGCCATGAAAAACATCCGCCCGCCCTGCAAACCCTCCTCCTGAGGTTTCTGCGAGGATGGATCAGATTCTAACTGCTTCAGCTCTTCCTGACACCACACATGTAAATCATTCACAACAAGGAGCTGGCTGTAAGGGCGGGTTTATGTGAAGGAGCTGCTATCTCTGATGGCTCTGATAGCTCAAACATGGAGCCGAGGTTTGCTATCACTCACACTCATCTCACACAAACACAAACACAGCCCAAACAATGACAAGAACTGAATCCTCCGATAACACAAACAACATCCTGATATAATTACACCATCAGGAAATTAACAAGACAGAGTGTCTGCTGCAGCACGAGAATGTGGATTACACTGGATACACCAATGGGAGAGGAAGAAGAGGAGAAAATGGGTGGTGAAGGGATGGAGGAGGCATACACGAAGTAGAGACCGACCCATGCATTGAATAGTGTGTGATTTCAGTCAACCAAAGTTTGGTAGTGGCCATATGCTGCATGAACTTATGACAAAAAACAGTTACGGTCTTCATTTTCAAAAGGAGAGAGCAAAGAATTACCTCATTTTAATTGTAATTTTAAAAAAAAGGTTAGTCATTTTTTTCTTGAAGAATTATACAGTTGAAGCAGTGAAAGCACCAGACTAGCGGCATTCATTATACACGCTCAGATTCTTGGTCAACAGTGAACTGAGCTTTAATTTTGTAGGTCATAAATGAAACTTGAGCCTTGTCCACTCTGGAGTTGGTGTACAACTGCTCACACTTCCAGAGGCACTGAGAGTTTAGATCTCTATTCATTTGATGTATAGATGGCTGGACAGATGGATAAGGTAATACGTGAATAGATGGAGATGGAGTAATCGATGGATGAGTGGATGGATAGATGGATGAGCAGATGAATGAATGGATTGATGAATAAAAGATGAATGGATGGGCAGACAGACATGGTTGGAGGATGAGTGAATGAATGGATGGATGAGTAGAGCAGTTGATCGATGGATGGTTGGACAGATGGATGGGCAGAGTAATCGATGGATGAGTGGATGGATTGATGGATGAGCAGATGAATGAATGGATCAATGTATGATAGATTAATGGATGGACGGACAGACAGATGTTTGGATGGTTGGGTGAATGATTTGATGAATGGATGGACAAGAGAAATGATGCTTTAATAGAGATATTGTTTGATATGTGGATAGATTGATGGATGGATTGTTGGCTGGATGAACAAATGAATGACTTTAAAGCTCATTGAAGACATTTAACCTTGACTTTGCAAAGCATTATCCTTCCCTAAACTTAACTGAACCTTGTCTTGGCACTATCAAATTGATTAATGTTCTGAGTGTGTCATTCAAAAGGGAGCAAACAAACAGCTTTTATTGTCTGATTTTGTGAATGTGTCTCCTGATCAAACAAAGCAAAACTCCAGTGTGGCTCCAGTGAGCATGATGATCAGTGTACTCTAGATTAATAGTGACTTAACATGAGCTGATTAAGCAGGTGCATTAGTGTCATCTTTCAATAACTTTTGTGTTATTAAGATGAAGTTAAGTACCGACTGGGTGGAGGACAAATTAGTAGGACACTGACTTGACGGTCCATTTGTCAAAGTCAGAAGAAACAAAAGCCTGGGGTGATAATTAATGAGCTCTCTCAGATTGGCGGTCCCTCCAAAGCTCATTTTTCCATGAGCACAGGGAGCTGCTGAAAGGCCTGAACTGGAGAGGGCTTTAGCTGAGAGACAGCTGTCAGGCCGGCTAAGAGAGCAAACATTTAACTTTTATCCATACCTGGGAGCAAACACACACGCAGACAGGCAAGCAAACACGTGCGCGCAAAGATCATTCAGAAGGTGAGAGGTAGGGCTCTCCCCGACACCCAAAGGTCCCTCTGGCTGAGAACTTCTCCAGGTTCCGGACTCCACTCCTTCGTTTGCTCTGCAGATTAAACTCATGTTGCTGCTGCTGCATGCGTGTTTGCCTCGCTTCTGTTTGTGTCGCAGTGTGTGCTAACAAGGTGAGAGTGTGTGTGGATGTTTTTGTTCAGATGACACGAGTGTTTGCTTTGGGAAATCCCTGTTTGCTTTGTGTTTGCTGGAGGCAGTTAACACTCTCAGTGACATTTTCAGCACTAATTCAATCGGTGTCCAGTCACACGCACTACATTTAACAAAAGAAAAAATGAATTTGTGAATGCAGAGAGATCTTGCATCTAATAATGAGAACATATACTCATAAGACAGTTTAATAGGCACACCCATTCAACTGTAGTTTAGCAAAATAGCTCAACAGTCAATCAAACAGAACGTCAGAATGGAGAAGAAAGGTGATTTAAGTGACTTGAAAATGCATGATTATTGGTGCAAGACGGCCTGGTCCTTCAGAAGCTGCTGATCTACTGGAACTTTCAGACACAACCAGAATTGTGTGAAATAGAAAAATGACTATAGCTACTTCCAACAAGATAGTACTACTTCTCACAAGGCTCAAATTATGTCAAACTGATTCTTGAACATGCCAATAAGTTCACTCTACTCCAGTGGCCTAAACAGTAGATCTCAATCCAATAGAGCACCTTTGGCATGTGGCAAAACACAATATTGTCATCATGGTTTGGCAGCCAACAAATCTGCAGCAAATGTGTGATGATGAGATATTAGGTCAATATGGACCAAAATTTCTAAGGAATGCTCCCAGCACCTTGTTGAATCAATGCCATGAAGACATAAGGCAGTTCTGAAGGCAAAAGGAAGTCCAACCTGGTACAAGCAGGGATTACATTATAAAGTGGCTGGTGAGTGTTTACAATGCAAAATGTCATATATTTACAGTATTAGGGGGAGAATGGGAAAGAAAGCACTGGTTTACAGAAAATGTATAAAGCTGTTTTATTACATGCAACTGAATCACACCGGTTGAATTGCTTTTGTAGGTCTAAATAAAAGCCTAAACCCCTCCCAACTGCTCATGGTCAATTTTTCTGAATGTTTCCCTTCTTCTTTGTACTTCTCCACATTAGCTTGACTTTTAAGAATTTTAAAAGAAGTCCAGGAGGTTAGAGTAAATTTCCTTTGTTTGTGTTTATGCATGCTATTCAGTCAGGAGAATTTCAGGAGTATATGTTTTTGCACTTTTCATACCAATGCCTAGTTTCATTACATAAATAGGAATACACTCATTTTTGATGACTGCTAGAGCATACAATCAGTAATGTTCAAAAAACATTCTAGTTTCAAATACTGAGTTCCCCTGATCCACCTCTATTCCCTCTCTGTCTGGGACACTCTATTGAAGCACCTGTCATTCTAAGAGCCGCTTCCCTACGAAGGGACAGTCTGCTCTGATTGGCTGACTGGTCTACTCAATGGTAATTGGTCTTTTCAGCAAGTTCAGTGCCATTTTCAATGGCTCGGCATTCTGTCTACAGTTTATGCTTTGCACTGAGAAAACCAACCCTAGTCAATGGGATTTAACTACATAGTTGGTGGGGCTTCACAGTGGTAGGTCTTTTCTGGGGGTAAAACGTGTGACCATTAGAAAATATTATCCAAATGATGTCACTAGGGGATATATTCTTTAAGCCAGGTGTTTGTTCAGTCTACAGGCAGTTCTGGAGTAAGGAACACGTCTGGGCAAGTTTGTGTAGCCTCAGTTAACATTAAAACAAGTAGGCGTAATAATAAAGCCATTCCAGCTTCCTGAGAGGGAGGTGGTAAGGCACAGCTTATGCAGGTTTTCTCTGAAACAGTCTGTTCTGAGTAGAGCTGAAACAGAAGGGTTTATCTATACCCTAAAATCAAATACCTAAGAGGATTTTTGGACGAGAAACTTAAAAACATAGAGCATACAGGCAGTGTCCAATGTAGAGTTTAAACTATTTTACACAGTAAGCCTTTAGACTCTTATAAGACCAAGGACTTTTAATGGAACCCTGACAAAACTGCTGCATGGTACAAGTGCAGTCAACAGGACTAAAAGAATCTTGATTACACAGACTGTGAATGTCAAACATACGCTGATTCATTTAGACCAGATACTAAAAAACAAAGTTATGCAATTGAAACAAACAAAGAAAGGAATTTTACTGATGTCGCCTTGAGAAGACCTTTTTTTCCAGATAAACTCCACATGCCTTTTATCACCAAATGGCAACAAAGGCAAAACAAAGAAGTCTGGCAATAATTTATCTCCTCAAGTTTATGTGTTTGGGTCGACTCTACATCACTGCAGTGACAAACAGGCGTTGTTAATGGTTCTTCTCTCAGGGATATAGCTATTGATTTTGGACCCAAAAAATGCTCAGCCTGTATCTTTACTATCATTAACATGTTCCTGAACTCTTTCATGCACCTAATTTCAGCTGCTGTAAATCTGTTAGGACAGCTTGGCCAAACAAAAGTGACAAGAAGAGCTGAGCAATGGTCGTGTCTTCTTGTCTTTCTTAAGCCACCCTCTTCTGAGAACGATCTCAAAAGAGCAGAATTAACTTAAGAAACAGATGTCGCTTTAGTGGTGGCGATCCATCAGGGTTAATTCCTGCAAAAGCCTGACGGTGAGCTCATGAACACAATTTACACCTCATCAGAAGCATGGATGCCAGACCTTGCTAAAAAAGCAACCAAGTTCTTGGGTAAAAGTCTCAAAGAGGCAACTGCGCTCTTCAAAAACTGAGTAAGATACCAACAGAGGTGTCTTAACCTACCACATTGTGTAAGGATGCAACAATACACTTGGCCCACAGTTCTATACCTACATTGTTTTTGTTAGGTTATGGTTTTCAGTTCAGTTTGGCTCTGTGAGCTTTATTTTGTTCTTTGTCTTTCTTCATCTTCTAAGGTCTCTTGTGAAAATTTTACAGGAACAGACAGCAATCACACACACTGTGCACAGTTTAACTTATCATAACACAGGATCAGAGGTAACAATGGGCATACTTATTAACCAAACGAAGGGGATATTCATGAGGACTCACTCTGTTTTATTCAGCTGATTAACAATGGCATTTAGGAACACAATTGGCTGAAAGTCACCAGTTGACATGGTATATGGTGCTGACCATTTGTGTTTATCCATCAGTCATATTTCTTTGCTGATCGGATGTTTGTACTGGTTATTGGTAAATATTTTATCAGTTCTTGCCTCTGAAGGGTCTCCCTCTACATCAGGAAGTTGAGTGCTCTAACAAGACTCAACTGTCCAGTAAAACACATTGTGCAGCATCAAATATATTTACAACTTTGTCCAGAGCACAGACTGGAAAAGTGCATGAGCACAAGGTTTAACAATGTGTTTATATATGGAAGTACTTTTATCACAGCGGTTACAGAGACAGAGAGCCTGATTGTAAAGTCTGTGCAGTCAACTTACATAGATGGATACAAGGAGATCCGGTTATCCTTTCAAAATAAACCACCTTTCAGTCAGTTATTAAAAAAAGTGTTAAGATATAAATAATTTTTGTTTCTCTACGGCTCAGTACCAGACAATCCCCTGCCTGGTATTGGTCTGAGGCCCAGTGGGTTGAGGACTGCTGCCGTAAGGTACTGAAAGGTTCCATACATTGTGAAGAATCATGTCTTTCCTTTGTGTAAGAGAATATATACTTGAAGATAAAAATAAGACAGCCAAGGTGCACAGGCGGATGTAATAGAGTAGTGATTTTCAGAACTAAACACCCCCAAAAAGAAAGAAATTAAAACTGATAATTTTTATCTCTGTACAGGTATCTGTCCACTGCTTATTGGGCTGCTTTTTTATGGCAGTTTTTCAACATGTCCTGAAGTAACTTTTTAAAAAGCCCATAAAATATTGGACAAAGACAGTGGTTTTCAATGTTTCATCTAAAATGAAGACCTGTTGTAGGCAAAAATTAGACTGTAAGACTTGACTTATTCTTGATTTTTTTCTTTAAAGTATCTTAAGACTTTTTAAGGATCTGCAGGAGACAAGCCTAAACAAGCATCTACAACTAATTAAAGGAGCCCAAAAATGCAACCTATGACTGTAAATGTTAATGACCAACTCAACAGGACAACAAGTCCCTTTAATAGGCAGACTTGGCAACATTCATCACAAGCCTCCTGATGCTAAGTAAGCTTAGAGCGCCCCTCTCTGTCCACAAAGAGTAAGACAGCTGGAATGACTGTCCTCTGCAGGGCAGTGTGTCAAGGGCAATCAGGCTTTAGGGCTGGAGCAGGAGGCGGGTGAAGGCAGAGACAGCATGTCTGCGACACCTCTGTGTCACAGAAAAAGGATTATTAGGCTGCATACATGCACGCACGCAGAAATACAGGCTGTCCTTTTAATTGGAAACTATTATCAGCACAACAGGGGTGCAAGGGGGCTTTGTCCCCTAGAAACTGGGTCATGAATGAAGAAGGGAGAACAGAGGAAACAGCACACAAATTGGATGTGGGGGTGGGTCACTGTCACCTGCCCACCCTCTTTGCACATGGCAGTGTTGTGTTGAAATTTCACACAGCTCGGATGAGTCGGTCTTAAACCTCCTTTTGTGATCCTGTCAATAATCGTGTTTGCACTCTCATGAGCTGATGGCTTTAGGCCTGCTGAGATATTTGCTGCTGCGCCTCTGCCACCTACATGACTGACTGATGTATGGCTTTTTCTGGTACACGCAGATCAACACAGCAGTTACTGACATGTTGCCTTTGCTCCTGCACGCTTTCATCTTGTCATTCTGCCTCTGAGTTTTAAGGCGTTTAAGCAAACATGATCTTTAAAAGAGAATGAAATACAGCCGGAGTCAAAATAGAGGAGGAATTCTTTGAAGTTCATGTTAGGATACAACTGCATGTGAATATATGTTAGATTTTTGGTACTAAGAAACCAAAACTTATGATCTCTGTTGCCAATCAATTTTCAGGGAAAACCCCAAATTTCTGTTTGTAAATCCACAAGAAATAATTCAAACTAAGTGATCACTTTTCATATTTTGATCAGGGTTTAATGGGGTTATTGTTAATAATAAGAACTTTGTATATAAGCCACAGTGGATGTGCACACAACATAGAGGTATAAACATGGGAGTTAGGCTATACCGCAATGGGGATGATACATTTGCACCATTCATCATTTCGTTTATCATTATTCTTTGCTAATTAAGAACATAATCAAAATACATTTTCAGAATAAATGTGTACTACACTTAAAAATCTTGGTGCCCAGCTTAGTTGCTAGTTAGCCGCTTAATTTTAACACTGCCCAATATACTCATTTATTCAACTTTTATTTGATATCATGATGTCATTAAGAACAAGCCTTCATTCAATATTTATATATATTTTAATTTTATTTATATTTTTCAGAACACAACATCAGTTAAGTTGCAGAAATAATATTTCAGCAGTGGTCATGACCGAATTCTTCATTATAACCTACTTACATATTTCTTCTTTTTTTTCCTTTTTAAGCACACATAAAAAACTAAAATAAATTAATATAGAATGTATAAAAATGATATTAGTAAGTAAATTAAAATACAAAAAGCACTATCTATCAATAACGTTGAACTGCTTAGCCAGGCATAGTGAGATAAAAAACAAAAACAAGAAACAAACCCTGTGAAACTCTTAGTAAGTCAAGTGACCTTCTACAGACTTAGCAACATCAGTCCTATATATCCATCTAATGAGTTAAAAAAGGCTCATATTTCTGATTATCCTACAGATCTCTTAAAAGAAATCAACAAAACTGCGGGCATAGATATAAGCAACGGTCATTTTTTTGGTCCCTATAGTGTAGCATCTAGTACTACCCACCTGCCTTCTTAGTGTGAGACGCATTTATGAACTTGACAGTTATGACAAGTATTTTTCTTAGGAAAAAATATCACAGTATCACTTCTTTTTTTGAGGTAAAGGTACTGTGATATTCCTGGTCCACCCTATCACTTTTAAGATCTGCTGTCTCCTCATCAGTAAGGTGCATTTCTCTCTTGTATCAGAGCTATATCTGCTTTCTTTTGCTTTAAATAAGTAAGCTTTTTTTCCTCTAGACCACATTATGGCACCCTGAAATATTCCATAACACAATTGTAAGAAACCCCATGAGAATTTAATCCAGACAGTATTATTCTGAATTGAGTCATTACAAGAAAAAAGTGAAATTTTGATCCGGTTCATTCTTCACTATCATCAAATATGTCTGGATGAATAGGATTTGAAATAGTCTTGTTACACGGATAATTTGCCTGCATAAGACAGCCAGGGTTAAACAAAAAAACAACCAAAGTGAAGATTAGAAACCATCTGCAACCGCAGAATGTAAGAATAATATTTCCTAACAGTAAACTTTCCGTGGAAAACATAGTTCCTCGGGCTGTTTCCTCTCAGCCCGCCAGCACACATAATCCCATTGTAAATTTTGGGATTATCAGTTTTTAGATACCGCTTCTCAGAAGCTTGTTTGAGTGAGCAAGAGATTCTTATGAGTCCCCCTGCAGTGGATTTTTACATTGTTATTAACCAAAAGTAGTCTTTACATTGCTCTGTTAAAATCCACAAGACTTCAAGGGAAGTTTTACACACCATTTCATAAGATGTCAGTACATTTGAGCTACTGTGCCACTCAGACTGTTATTTCTCAAAGTAATATCTGTGATGGCACATTTTCAGCTTCTTTGATAGATTTGTCCTGTTTTCTTCTTTCAAAGGCTTCACATAATATGGTGGTCTTTTCCACCTGACTCAAACTCTCTTCAACAAATGATCAAAGATCCTTGTAAGGAAAACAATATATAAGGGAGTCAGGAATAATCAATTTATTTCAGAATGGCAGTTCTTACTCTCTAAGGTTCTGATCTGATCTATAATATAGGAAAAAATATTTAAAAATGTGTCTACTGAGCTATTTCAAGTCCGCCTTCTGTAATACACAGTTGTAGTGAGGTGCATGCTGGTACCAGCTTCTAAAGTTAGCCCGTTAGCTCGCTACATCTGTGACGTGTCATTATGGGGAAGTTAAAAAAAAATCTAGCGTTAAACAGAAAAGTCTTTAGATTTAGGAAACAGCTCATGAAATACCTTTTTAAATAAAAAAAATTCATAATATTCAGCTTTCATTTTACTTCCTGATTATTTTACTTCCTTGAAGTCTTGAAACTTCTTTTTCCTAAACTGTTTTTTCTTAGCTGTCTGTCAACGTCAAGGACACAGCACACTGTACTAAATCTTGATATAAGCACCCAAAAAGAGCTCTGACTGAGAATCCTGAATTAGTCAGAATCAATAATTGATTATGAATCGATTTGTCACCTTCAGATTGTGAGACATGGATTCACATCTCTAGTAAAACACACCTGATGTTGATAATCTTCATGGAATTGGATACAAATCCCAATTTCAATGAAGTCAGGAAAAAACAGAATACAATGATTTGTAAATCCTTTTTGATCTATATTAAACTGAATACACTACAAAAACAAGATATTCAGTGTTCAAACTGATAAACTTTAGTTTTTATTTTTTTGCAAATACTCACTTATTTTGACTTTGATGCCTGTGATATGTTCCAAAAAAGCTGTGACAGGGGCATATTTATCATTGTGTTACATCATCTTTTCTTTTAATAAAACTCAATAAGGGTGTTGGACCTGAGGACACTAATTGTTGGAGCTCTGTTGGTGGAATTCTCCTCCATTTGTGCTTGATATACGACTTCAGTTGCTTCACAGTCTGGGCTCTTCTTTGTCATAATATGTTATGTGCTTCATAATGTGCAAACGACATTTCCGGTGGGAGACAGATCCAGACTGCAGGCAGGCCAGTCTAGTACCCTAACTCTTTTAACACAAAGCCACGCTGTTGAATGTGGCTTAGCATTGTCTTACTGAAATATGCAAGGATGTCCCAGAAAAAGGTGTCACTTGGATGGCAGCATATGTTGTTCCAAAACATGTATGCACCTTTCAGCATTAATGGTGCCTTCACTAATGTGCAAGTTACCCATGCCATGGGCACTAACATATTACTGTACCATCACAGATGCTGGCTTTTGAACTTTGTGCTGATAACAGTCTAAATGGTCCTTTTCCTCTTTAGTCTGCAGAACACAATGTCTAAGATTTCCAAAAACAAAAATGAAATCTGGACTTGGGTAGGATTAGAGTAAAAACACAGCACACTTTTCCACTTTGTGTCCACATTTCTCAACAAAGAACCCCAACTGTTTTATACAGAGAAAAATAATAACGTCGAGTCAATGGAAAATTAACTGTGCACACTAAACCCTTCTTTTTATGTTATATAAATAAAACTCTATTGCCCTTCGAGCATGAGGCTCTGGTAATCGCCCTCTTTTGTTTGATAGTAGATCTACCCATAAACGTTAGACCCTTAGGTGTACATATATTCACTGAAACACAGCATTGGACAAGAATAGTGGGCTAAATAGTTGTCACCTTGTTTTGCTCTGGGGGTACCAGACTTTTGTCAGTATGAGCCACTCCACACCTCAGGGTCCTGTACCTGCCCCCAGATGGCGCTCCAGTAAATCGTCTGTTTATACATGTACGTAACTTTGCTTTGTTTTCCAGTTTTACGGTTCAAGCTTCCGTACGCTGGGTGCGGGGAGCCCATTGTCTCTGCAGCATTGTTGGTTTAGTGTTTTTCTGAACCAAGTAAAGTTTACAAGACGCCCCGACACGTCCTGTGACCCCACGCTCAAGTTAAACGGGGGCAGCGGAGGGTCAAGTGCTGGATTAGGGGGATAACAGTCTGATATTACTTTGAGCTCGTGTTTATTCTCCAACTGTTTAGTTTTCCACACACACAAACATAAATACATGTAGATATTGATTATGTTTAAATGCCAAGCAGCAAAAGATTACAGGGAACTAATCATGTTGTTTTAATGGTTACTAATTCTAACTGACCCTGGATTGAATTGGAGAATCGTGTCTGCAGATCAACCTTCAGTCTCCTCTGATACCAATTGCTTTACTTTTCCTTAAGACTCTGGTTTATGTAACTCTAATTTGTTCTCATATTCTCTCAAATGAAATCATACGCTAGACCATGAATTTAATTATGATATTGAAAATAAGGGATACAACAATGCAGTTGGCCACAGCTCAACAGAAACTATGTTTTGGTTTTCGGTTTTTTTGTGTGTGTTTTTTTTTGTTTTGTTTTTTGTTTTTTGTTTGGTTTTTTGGGGGGGGGGTCATAGTTTTCCATTTTGCTCAATTCCATGCAGATGAGGTGGATTTGCGTGTAAAGGCCAATGTCATGACTCTGTTTAGGAGTAAACAGCATTTTTTCCTGCCCCAGTACAATATTTTTGTTTAATTGCAAGCAGATTTTTTTGCAACTAATCAAGCACTTACTTGTTAAGATTACACATTAGATCAGAGGAAAGTCTTTTAAAGAGGAGGCAAAAACATTAAACAAAAGTTAAAAGCTCAATGATGGAGGCATATAGGTCATCTGCCATGCTGCAGTTCTGCAATAGCCTAAAATCAGGGGTTTTATCCTTTCAATATCTTACACTTTGATTCCACTCCGAACCAAGCACATATTTCAATTCAATTTTCGATCCACATGATTGAGGATGTATTCTCGGCATATTATGAAAAGTTGTTTATTTCAGGATTTGTTTCTGCCTGCAGTGCACTAAGAGGCTGGATTGTTTGATTGACATTCAAAAGCACAATAAAATGTGTTTAAGGCATACAGCTATATTTGTCATGTTTGTATTAGTTTATTTCTATAATATGGATACACTGCAGACAACCTACAAAAAAAGAAACATTTATGCTTACACTAAAAAAAACTTAAATACCAAAGAAAAAAAAAGTATAACATGATGAAAAAAAATGTTTGCATTTTTTAAACATCAGACCTGTTTTAAAACCCCATGTAAAAAATCTAAGTACTTTTTGCTGAAATAACAAGCACAAGTTAAATTCCAGGCTGGCCAAAAAAAAACACGCCACTCTATTGACTGAGAGAGTCACCTGGTATGTTGTTTTAAAAGTTTGCACTTTGAGATGCATTTTAGGCACCAGAAACACAGCCAAAGGGCAACAGAACTTTCACTTTGAGTCAACAATTTTATTTAGACAAAGAGAGAGAGAGCCACATCAAAAGCTCCATTGAAGGATTTCATTGAACACTAGTGTCATTGTCACAAAAAAATCCTTCAAAGGTAGCATTTAGTGTGGGACCTCTCTTTTTTTCTAGAAGTTTGTACTTTTTTGATCTGTCACCCACCAAGGGATGTGCGTGTCTGTAATGAGTGTTCAACAATGTTTTGTGAACAAGACCTTAGTTAGACAGCTTTTGGCATCTGCCTTTTTTGGGATGTGAGAAAACTTTGAAATTCCAGGCTGGGCATTTGCAGATATACAGCAAATTAGGTTGTAGAAATAGAAAATTAAAAACCCTAAAGTCTGTTTTTGCCAAAGACCTTATTTTAAAACCCAAACCAAAACTCAGAACATTTATTTACGTATTAAAAGATTAATTTTCTTACTAAATCTTTAAAACTTGGGTGCCGATAGCTTAGCAGTTCACCATAGCAGCCCATGTACTGACCAACTATGACCAGCATGGGTCCAACTGTTTGATTTTGCATTTCTTCCTCTTCTCTGTTGTCCTCTGTCCAGCTTTTTTCACTGTCTCTTCTCTAATCACTTAAGGCAAGAAAAAACCTGCAAAGAAAATCTTTGAGGCTTTGTGATGGTAGAATCAAACATTCTTAGATGCTGATTCGTTTCCATGTTTCAGGACTTAATGTTGCAGCCCTCTCTATAAAACATATCCCTTATTAAATCTGGCTGATCATTTCAGAGACTGTGTTAATTCTCACAGGATGGGCCGCTGTGCTTTCATTGAGGCAGCAGCACAAACACAAGCACTATAAGATCAGATTGCACTCTTACTAAGCCCTGCTTTCATTTCTCCACCGCACAGAGTCTAAAGGATGTTTATTTCCTTTGTTAAGAACATTAGGAAAAGTCACCTACACAGCCCGTCTGGAGGACAGATGAAAAAGAGAGGGTGGGCGGGCTTTTGGAAGTAAAGAAACAATGAAGCAGAAAAGAGACTTGGAGCAGCACCTGTTATGGAGCGGGAGGACCAGGGTGGAGGATTGATAAGGACAAAGGCTGAGCATTATGCTGCTCTCATAAAGAGGAGGTAAGCCTGTTTGCTTTGGAGGTGTTGTCCGGTGCCCCAGCGGTGATGTGTGGTGAGGAAGCCCATAGCCTTTGTTTTCTGACACGAACAGGGGGTGTTGAGAGTGAGCTGTGGATGATGATGCGTGACTGAATCACACTGGTCAAACTGGGAGACTCCTACATCATCAGCTCCAATACGAATAAATGAATGAATGAGTTAATCTGATGGGTTTTTACGATAAATAGCTATGATATCTTAGTGTTTGTGGTGAGTGTGAGCACTATATTTGGACGAACTTAGTCTTTTTTATAGCTTTTATTTATTATTTAATAGCCAGATCAGGACACAGACTGTTTATATCATTTAAAGGTATGTTACTTATATTTACAACATAAAATGTGACAAAAAATGTGCAAAATATTGACACTTATTTAATCAAAGATGGGGAAGGCAGGTGAAGTTTGACATGTTCCCATAGGAAAGCCATTGCTGCTTTAGATTCATCCAACAAGCTCCTCCACTAATGCAGGATGATGTTTCTTAAGGGCATCAAAGAAGGCTGCTTTGACTTTTACTCCTCCTGACTGAAGAGTCCTGAGGTGAGGCACTCTCAGTTTTTCAATGCTTGTTAGTTGAGCTTAAATCACAGTGTGGACAATCTCTCCTAGATCCTCTGTTATTGCCATGACCTCAGAAAAAACTCAAATGAACTCTGTCATCATTGACGATCTTTGCTTTACCTGGATCGCTCATTATTGTGGTTAAGATGTGACAGCTGTAAAAAATGTATATTTGGTCTCTACCATCCACTGAAATTAGTTAAAATTTTAGTTCATTTCATCTTCAGTCGAGATGACTGTTGCAATAAAACCTAAAAAATACAACATGAAACATGAATATGAAATAGGCATGATGGAATAAAACATTACCTCAAAGGCAAAATATATTTTAAAGTGAAAAACCAAAACATTTTTTCCATTATTTTTGTAACAGTTATAATTATTACAGGAGCCTTGATGGAACATTGATTGATAGGTGTAATTACACCCTGTATTTTCCACAGATATAAGGAATTTAAGTTCGTTTCTACAGACGTTCTTTTTTTCATTCCAAAACAACACAAACATGCTTGAAATGTTTATTGTTGTCACAGGGAGATTAAAGTAAAACAAAATGTTGGCAGGTATGTCCGCTTGAGGCTCCCAAGTCTAAAAGGAAAATAATCACAACTTTATCCTTGAATTTATTTTCATTTTGCCCTGTGGCAAAAACATATAGGGTTGGATCAGGGTCAGATAATGTTTTTTTTACTTTCTAATACAGATGGGAATTGATAGGTTTTATTGATACCAATGCCATTAACAATTCTACTTATCAATCTGATATGTTAACAATTACTTTTTTGATTCCTGCTGATTTTCTGTGTGGAAAAGAGTTGACCTACATAGATTGTCAGAGGCAGCAACGTCGAACACATGAAACTCTTGAAAAGAAAGCATCTTTTTGAGGAAAATTAATAAACAATTTTGACCATTTCTGCCCCTGTCTGCCATGATTTTTGACTTCTGTGTTATTTATTCTGCTCTGATGACAGCATGACGTTTTTGATTTGCAAACACTGAGAATAAAGTGAAAGGAAACGATAAGGGAACTGATAAGCAAAAAGACTAATGATATTCAGTCCTTCAGGGAGTTGTTATTGATCCTCAACTAGAATTGGGTTTCAATTCTCATTCTCACTTACTTACCAAAGTGGCAGGTAGACTAAAAAAAATCTTGGCCTAGCATAATTTTCATCTACCAAAACAACAAATAGCGTTTTAGTGTCACATGCATGTTTTATTGCATTGTTCCACAGATCCTGTCACCTCATCAAAACAGTAATCGTACCCACACCTGAAGTGCTCAAAAATGTTTTTGTTCATTAAACAATAAAGTACTTATTTTCGTGACGGTAATTTTTGTTTTATTTTATTGTATTTCATTGCAGAGACAGACCCTCTGGGGAAGGGGGGCATGAGTTTAAGATATTTCACATCTTTAGGTATTTTTTATTTTAAATTTCTTGCTGTTCAAATCACATTGATCAACTTACTAAAACACATGATCAGGTCTGCTGCAATCTTTGGTTAAAAATGACCAAAAAGATGGTTTAAAAAAATACCCTCATCCACTTGAAAATGCATAAATGCAGGAATGTGAAAAGTTGTCAACTGCATGCAGCGTTGTCTGTGCCATGCAAAGGTTATGCAGTATTCATCAGTGTTGCATTTTAAAACTTACTCCTCAAGCTCAATATTTGACTGGGGTTATGGTTTAACTTGAGACCACGTTAACAGGTGATAAAAGGCATTATTTTTGGTTGTGTCCACATATACATTTAAATCCAGGACACATCTGATGAGCTTAAATACATCACGAAAAAGACTAAAAATCATACAAGAGCACTCTTGTTTGTTTCTTTATCTGTTGTAACTATAAGCTGCTGTGGGTCACCAGTAAACACGGTTATTCCTAAAACTGCAACGTTGGTTCTCATCCAAAGCATCTGTGGTGTTTGTGAGGTTGAGGTGTTGCTTGCAGCAGCCTCATACAGAGTGAGCAGCTGAAAGTCTGTGTGTGCATGTAAATATTTCAGTTATCAACACCGAAACCAGCAAAAGATTATCACAGTTTGCTGCAGCACAACTCTCATGGAAACAGAAGAGTGAAGGTCTTGTGTGAGTGAGACGTCACACTGAAGAGACTCCAGTGCACAGTGTGATGTTTGAAGCCTAAAATGCTGTTTTTTTTTCTGGCTATGCTGCATTGTAAACAGAGTTTCTATCGCAAAAATCCTCACCCTGACAGGACTTTCACAAAATGTGTTTCCAGTTACCTAAAATGCTGTTTTTATATTTATAGAAGATCAGAACACACATAATTCATTTTCTAAAATTCCCACCACTTGTGTGGACATGACCTGAGATTTCGCTGCCAGACGGATAGTTTACCCACACTTGGTGCTCGGTGGCTGTTGATTCCAGACGTCTGGCATGATGTATTGAACTCTACTACTTTGATGGTCTAAAATGGAGATTTGTTTAAGTGACATCATAATTTCACCTAAAAATAACAAGCCAGGATACTAAATATGGGTGAAATAATATAATATCATAGCATATTGCTCTCCAAAGATGGGGAAAGAGGCACAGACATGAGAGAGCATGAGCAAATGTACGAAAGCTTTCAAAATGGGGGCGCAAAAAAAATTTGATAGACCAACATATTGGGGTATTTTGTGGCGCAAAACAGCGTCACTGTTTTTAGCGGAATATTGACATTCTATTATTTGATCAGGGGTGTTATGGTGGCACAGCAGGTAGTGCATGTGCCTCACAGCAAGATGGTTGCTGGTTCGATCCCCACGTCGGTCAGGGCCTTTCTGTGTGGAGTTTACATGTCCCGTGCATGCGTGGGTTCTCTCCGGGAACTCTGGCTATCTCCCACAGACCAAAACATACTCATTAGGCTGATTGGTGACTCATAATTGCCCTTAGATGTGAGTGTGAATTAGGGCTAAACAATATATCGTTATCATATCGATATCGAGATATGAGCATTCAAGATATTAATATCGAAAAGCAACAATATAAACAATATAGATTTCCCCTACGCTAAAACTGCACTTTCCACATTCTTTTGTATTATGATGTTTTTATTTTTCCGAAAAATGCTTGGTTTTCACCGAACCCATCGTCGTATCGTATCGTATCGTATCGATATCGAGATATCTGGCATGAATATCGAGATATGAAATTTTGTCCATATCGTTCAGCCCTAGTGTGAATGTGAATGACTGTCCATCTCTCTATGCGGCCCTGCGATCGGCGTGTACCCCAATGTTAGCTGGAATAGGCTCCAGCCCCTGTGACCCTGAAAAGGATAAGCAGTATAGATAATGGATAGGACGGATAATAGGTGATCACTTATAGACATTCGGGACATTTGTTTTGGATCTCTGCCTGTCCCTTACATTAATTGTCCTTATTTCTGTCGCTGGGACAAACAAAAATAGGTTTGTCCATACTGCAGGGACCAGTATTTACAAAATTAACACTGATTAAAGACTGAATGTATGTGGGTTTAATACTGAGGTTTATTTTTCCATTAAAGTTGTTTTAAAAAGTTGACCATTTATTAGTTTCATATCGACACATTCTTGCCAGTACACACCCTTATTTCAAAAGCTTTCTGCGCACAAATAACGTCGCTGCTACAGTTTATTTCCAGTGTTTCTCAAGTGATTCAGAAATAGCCCCCCACAAAAAAAGATTTGATAAAGACTGTCAGGGTCAATATGCTTTCTAAAATGTAGGACCTCTCTAAAGTAAAGTAAGACTTTTATGGCCTTGAACAAACAATGAAGACTAGATGTGCTGAGACCTTGTTAATCTGTGTTGATGGTGGATATGTGTAGAGCGTCAGCAGAATGCCACCCAAACACAAATGTGGGAAAGGAAAAGTCTGTGGGGAGATTTATGGTGCTTTATTGATGCCTGTCTGTCGTCACCTCAGTGTCGACCTGCCAGGCCTTCCACAATAAAAAAGGATTAATTCATACTTCAAACGGAGCTTAGCTGAATTCACACACACACTCTGGTCCTGTACACGACACTTTTTAACCCTTTTTGAAGTCTGCGCTCGTGCATTCAGCCCCAACTCCTTTTGTAAATGAGAAAAAAACGCTGAATGGCCAACGCAGAGAAAGTGGAATCAACCTGTTCAAACAGAGATGGGGCTGAGAAGTGTCATTCCCACGGCGAGGTGTGCCGGCAAGCTTTCAAAGTGTGATGAGTCAGGGCAAGCTCTCGGGTATGTTGCCACAGAATTAAACACTGAGTGTGTCCTGTTTGATTTTAAGAGCTCCTCTGCTTAAATGCTCTTGTCTGTCAGCACTTACAGATTCCACTAAGAGGCCTGGACAAAGAACTTTCCCGTCATTATTCCACCGGGATTTTCCTCGACACTGACAATGATTGTGTGTGGTGAGAATAGGTGTGAGATAATTTGGAGCAGGGAGGAAGGAGTTTGTAAAAACAGATATCACTGATATTCTGTCTCTTTTGGCTACCAATAGGGGAACAGTTATTCGGTTACACTTCATTAGTTAATCATAATTAGCTTAATTTTTTCTGTGGTTGGGAAGCGATGGCAGCAGGCCAAGCTTAACCCAAATGCCCCCCTTGCTGGATATACATTCAGCAGTCATTTTATTAGGTTCACATAATATTAATGAGCCAATTACATGGCAGTGCATGCATTTAGGCACAGAGACATGACAGTGAATTCACTGTACTCCATTGGCCCCCACAGTCGCTAGACCTCAATCCATTCGAGCGCCTTTGGGATGTGGTGGAACAGGAGATGTTCGTCATGGATGTGCAGCCAACAAATCTGCAGTAATTTTGTGAAACTATGATGTCAATATGGACTAGAATCTCTGCGGAAAGCTTCCAGCACCTTTTTGAAACCATGAGATGAAGAATTTAGGCAGTTCTGAAGGCAAAAGGGGTCCAACCTGGTACGAGAAGGAGTACCTTCTAAAGTTAAGAAGTGATGACTAACTATCCCAAACCTCTGTTGGAGTCTGCAGTTAGATGATGGGGTGGTGGAGGGTTAAAAGCAAGAGGGCAGTACCGATGTTGGGCAGAGCTGGCAGTGCAACAGCTAAGGGATGGACCTAAAATTTTGCACCCTAACCCCAACTCCCATTCCAATCTTTAAAAACAAAAAAACAAAAGTAGAACAACTTTTCATGTTTTAATGTATTTGGTCGTTGTGCATTATGTCATTTTTGTGACTCAGGTTAAATTCCTCAATGTCATTTCTGACATGTTTTAATTATGTTCACAATTGAATTTTGGATCATATGCGATGGGGGGGGCACATGTGACCCTGGAGCTGCCAGCTACCTGCCCCTGTTTTCGTCCAATCCAACATCTGTTTGCATAAAAACTCACAGTTTACACTTTTCAGGGTTCCTGCATTCCTTAGAAATCTTCATGAAGCTTTGGCATGTTTTGACGCAAAGTGTCCCAACACCTACGATATTTACAAAAGTCTGGACCACCTACAGCTCTCACTCCACCTCCCATTCTTCAACACATCACCCTGCATATCAGTAAGTCCTAAACTCCAGCGTAGCTTTGTGACGGGCTGATTTCTGACAGCTTTAATACCTCACCTTTCACCCATGCTTTGTCAAAAGAAAGGAGCAATCCATCATTTCTCAAGAGAGAATAGCAGAGCATTTAGAGAGAGATGAGTGAGAAGAAACATGTTTGATCTGCTGACATATTTACAGAAGGATTCCCAAACCATGGAAAGCTTAAGAATAACAGAGGGAGTTTCCCAACATGTACAGAGTCAGAGCAGAAACAAAAACTCCTCCCTAAAAACACCGAGATCACTCAAGATATTGGTATGTTTGCTTTTTTTAAGATCACATATCACCTTACCATGACAGGAAGACTCTGCAAGAACTTTCATTTGGATAGTATTTGGTTAAAGATGTTCTTATATTATCAATCTATGGAAATATCTTTATAGGCAGAGTGCACTTTGGTACAAACTGTGTGAGTGCAAACTGGGTAATATAATGTATAATGTGTAATATAATGTGTCACACTGGTTTAGCTTGGCTTCCTTTGCCATCTTATTCAACAAAGGGACAAAAAATAGCCCTCAAAAGGAGAATTTTCATTAAATAAAACAAATACCAGTTGTCAATGTGTGACAGGAATGGATTAAAAACCTATGCACCACATACCGATCCACCCCTCTGACATTCACACCCTCACATTCCAGCTCTTTTCAGGGTACAAACAATGCTCTCTGCATTTACACAGTGTGTATGCTGGTATTAGACTGATCATAAAGGGATAGTTTGGGATTTTGAAATGAGGTTGTATGAGGTACCGAGTATTAGCCTAAACATTAGCCCCATTAATAAAGATCAGCTCTGAATCTGTGCAGCAAGAGTCAACACAGAAGCTATGGCAATATATTCCTGCAGATGAAGCCTTTTCAATCCATTCATCCATTCTCTATACAGCTTATCACTTGGAGCCTATCCCAGCTGACACTGGGCAAGAGGCGGTGAACACCCTGAACTGGTTGCCAGACAATCATAGGGTCACATAAAGAAAATGAGATGCCACATCTCAAGGGGCTTACTTTTAATAAATTTGTATTCAACGAAGAAAAATATGGCACTACACAGATAAAGATTGATTGATTGATTCATATTCAGCAGCGACAAATGTGATGAGGACAGATTTATGATCTGGGTCCATGGGTTTTTTGCTATCATAAATTCTTACTTTTAGTCCCTTTGTGGATGCATGTATGTGTATATACAAATATATATATAATATGTGTATTTTTACGTATGCATATATGCGTATCTCTAAAATAAAGAGTATGGCTTCAGCCTGCTCTATTGTATTGTGCCTTGAGAGAACACTTATGAACTGGCACTAAAAAAATAAATGAAGCTCGACTGATAAATCCATATCATTACTTCACGTATGCAGACTACATGGCACACACACAGCTGGCACAACATAGAGCAACACAGAGACATAGATAAAACTTTACCCTTTTGTGTCATATTTTGAGTCGTTTTGATTAAACATAGCCCTCCAACAAGCTGCCAATTTCTAATTATTACTTGTAAGAATGGCAAAGGTATCTCACCTGAACAACTTCATGCAGAGAAATAAAAGAAATGCATCCACTGATCTCTTGTTAATCCACTTACAGGAATTAATTTATTCTTATTAAAAATGAGCCTTTAAAGCTGTCATATTTATAGTGATCTACAACTGAAGCTGTCAGTGTTGTTAGTCTCTGTGTTTTTTTATGGCTCATTGCTTTTTATTCTCTTGTCGTTTCCTGAACAGGATGTCACCTTATTTCATCTAACTGAACATTTATTAACATGTCATTGACTGCATAATATGTAACTTTATTTTATTTAACTGGACATGTATTATATCAAATAAATACATAATTTTACACACTATTTGTAATTTCTACAGGAAGGTGGTTTAGGTTGTTATGAGGTTTTCTGGAACACAATAAAATGATCTTATCTATTAAAGATATTTACCATCAGGCTGAAAAAAAAAGCTGTATGCAGAGAGAGGCAGGGAAAGAGGCAGAAGAAGGATCTGATATGAAAAACATCGTCCATTATCTTTTACTCAGCTGTGTTTTATGTGGTTTTTGTGTAAAGAAAGTTGAAAAGAGAAGAAGGAAGAGTGCTCAACAACACTGGAAGTCACAAGAATTACTGAACATCTGGTTTTGGAACACATTCAAAATAAAATGAGTTCACGAAAACTTAGTGGTCTCACCGCTGACTATGACAAACCGGGTTTTTACTTTGAAAGGCCACCAGGAAGTTTTACGGGGTATTTCATTCAGGCTTAGGACAAGCTGGTAGTATCTTTCATGGTGTGAATGCTGGATTTTTGTCTTCAGAGTGGACTATACTTCTGTTTTATTTATGACTCACAAACAGAACATTTTAATTAATCGTTTCAGCATGTTTTGCTCAACTCAGAGCTGCGCTGAGAGGGAGGAGAGGGTAGAGCACCATGAGATGTATTCTAAAACTGGTTTTTAAGAATTTCATACAGTTTGGAAAAATGTGGCTCTCTGGTAATGATAGTAAAGTGATTAAGGTCCTTTTAGAAACCAAAGTTTCCTATCCCATATTTAACTCTCTCCTCTGTCTGCAGAAGATCAATCGATGGCATTGATCTGTCCATGTGTAACACATCTTATTACACTTATAATACAGAACACTCAAATGTTTTGATTAAGGAAACAATATTAGCTCCAAAAAAATAATGTAAACAACAAAATGCAGCCACATATTTCTCTCTGTCCCCACTATGGTGTGAATCAGCGAATCAAATTTTGGGAAAAATTGCCAAAAATGTGCATGTCATCCCTGTATTTATACCAAATAGTGTTGCTGGTTAATTACAAAGCAGCAACAGCACATGAACTAACAATTATACTCTATCAGACAGCTGTAACCCCCCCATGATACTGCGCAGAGACAGTAAGTAGTTTAATGGATCAGTGCCTCTTACCTCTGTCGGTGTCCTTTCATAAAGAGGCGTTAAGGTTGCATAATGGCTAATTGCCAGCCCTTAATGCTCTCCTGCTGAGATTGTCCTCCAATATGCACAACAAAAAAACGGCACCAGGCCCTCAGCTGACAAATGGTTGCCACAATCACACTTATAGCATTAACCAGCTTATGGTGTAAGCACACTAAGATGAGCCCAAACAACGGATGTCTATATCAAGATTAGTCAACTTATAAAACCAGGAAGGCAGATTAGGTGTCTAATTCAACTGACCCTCTGAAACAAATCTGGGTTTATTATCCAAAGAGCTCCAAACCTCTGACTCAAGCCAAGTTCTGACAGCTGCTGCAGGAGACAGATTGCTCTGGATCCTCCACCCTGAGATGATCCGCTCGACAAATCCTTATCAGGCTCTTTACGCTTAAGGAAATCAATACCATTACCCATCCACCTAATGCAGTTTTATGCTATAAAGGTTTAATTCTAAAAAATAAGCTGCCATTAAAGAAACTAAGTTAAGTTCCAATTACAAGACATCCTGCTTGGTTTATTAAGCTTTAGGTAGAGTTCAGCTATTTTTTACCCATGAAAACAAAATATATCACATGAAATTTAAGTGCTTGTCAATGAAGGAAAGGCTTATTTTCAAAAAGGATTGAACCATATATTTTAAAAAAATATTCCAGGGAAATAAACAATACCATAACCAATCCACAAAATGCACTGCAAAGACTTTCCTGGTTTGATTCAACTACAATCACTTGCAATTAAATAAACTATTTTTAAGATAAATATAAATCCACTGGTACCACTACAAATCTGGCTGCATGCTCAATTTGCTTGATAGTGATGCACTGCTGGCACATCTGAACTATTTTAGACTTAAACGTTTTTGGAAGTAAGGGACAGGGTTTCTAAATACTTGATAAAATCACATTTTAGACTAAAAGACCTTTTACAGACACAAATACAGAAAAGAGTGAGTAAAGTGGGCCAGAATGCCCATTGTCTTCTATGTTCCATACTAGCATACAACATCTTCCTTCTCTATAAACATGTATCATTCTGTTTATTTATTTCTTTTTAAGTTATTATTTAAAGAATCATGAAAACAGACTTAGGGTAGCTTATTGAGATTAATTACATATTAATTCTAGGAGAACTGAAAGTCAAACAGATTATAAGATGTTTATTTTCTTTAATACAACCAATCGATGGGTCAGTATGTGGCTGTAATTTTGAATTGATATCATTTTCTTTGGTTGACTACAGCCCTAATAATTGGGGGCTTCTGCTTAATTTGCATATTTAGTGTGGTTGATTCATATTCTCCAATATTTAAAAGATTTTGCATTTATTTATAACTCTTGGGCATGAACATTGTCTGCTAGCTATCTTTTCAGTCTGGCTTTTATGTAGTGTCTTACTATTATAAATGTATGGGTTATACTTATTTTTCTTAATTTTTATTTACTCTGCTTCTTTTAATACAAATACTTTGTTGATTTACTGTTTATGTAGCCTAAATTTTATGTTGCCATTTTTTATTATTTCATTTTATCTACATTGTTTGAGCTTTTATATTTTATTCCTTAACTTGCATTATTTTATCTACTCATATTTTATTTCTAAGTGTGCATTAGTTACCAAGTGCATTTTTACTTCATTTCCTACGGTTCATTTTTGTTCACTAAACAAGGTAGAAGGAAGACAAATAATTATCCAGGACAATTTTTTTTTCCTCATTTTCCATATGTTTTCCATGACTGGAAAATTGGTCAATCATTTTCCAGGTTTTCCAGGACATGTGGGAACCCTTGAGAGTGCGTAAGTTAGAGGGTCTTAGAGGGTGCACAGCTCTGCCAGCTCTGAGGTTGTCAAAATTTGGTTTCACATACTGTATGTGTGTATTATTTATAAGGATAAATCTCTACGACCATGCATTCTTCAAAGGTCTCTGCATGAAATTATACGTTAAAGCCCCTTTTTCCATTACATCAATGAAAACAACGAACATTTTAAGTTATTTTGAACAAGTTATTTATCTTTTAGGTTCAGAGGGGGTACAATTAGGGGGTGGGTAATAATGTAGGGAACTACTGAGCTAACACATCTGTCCTCTCTTATGTACATTTACATTAGCGAGAAATTTGAGGTGAAGCGTCTTGACTGGAGCAGGACTTGAACCCTTAACCTTCCATTTGAACAGTATACTCTCAATTTTCAGAGGATTTACTGATTATTTAGGTACTGTTTTGCCAACAGAACAAAGGTATCTCATAGGAATGACGACAGCCAGTTGTCGCTCTATTTTGAAGGAAATTTTGCTATTTTTATGTGTTTTCATGGTAGATTTTATCATGTGTCTTTGATTTATGCATTTTTGACATACTACTAGGGAAGGGAATCAAAAACCAGTTCCAGTTGAGAATTGATAACAACCCCATCCAGAATCAATATTATTAGTCGTTTTACTTATCAATGCCCTGATCAGTTCCTTCTGCTTTGTTCTGCATGTCTTGTTAATCAAGGACATCGCACCCTAATCAGAGGTTGTCAGTGGAAACAATAACAAATACGACAAATATGTTATCATGGGAGACAGAGGGCAGAAGTAAAATTGAGGTTCAGGTTTGAAGAAACAGAGGCTTTCCTGGGTGAAAACACTAGCAACTTTCAGAAGCATGTGTTAAATATAAGGAGTGATGTGTTGGGCATTGTTGCCACTGAAAAACTGTGCAATCAAACTTTTGCCCTCACAGAAAATCCACAGGATTAATCAGGGAATTGTTAAAGAATTAGATCGATTGGTATTAACAAAATCTTACCAGTTCTCATCCCTACATACTACATTAAGGGAGAAGGAGGGCTGCATGTGGCCCCTGGGGTGGCACCATTTTCTATTTGAAAATTGCAGTGAGCCATACTGAGATTTTATTGCAGCTGGGTTTAACTGTTGAGCCCTTATGAGTGTTTTCTGTAGTTATGGACATTTTGTTGATTAACAGATAAACTGATTAAGTAAATATTAAAAATATGAATGTGTTACTTTATATCTGTATGATTTATACTTGTTTTTTTTAAACTAACGTAACCTCTCTATGTATACTCCTATATTTAGTGTATACATATTTGGCAGACTTATATCCAAAGCAAATCTCCTCCACAGAAACAAATAAATCGCTAGTGTTAACAGCCAGAGGCCTTAGTTTTAGCCTTGATACACTAACAAAATGCTTAAGTAGCAATGGGTGTATTTCATTTCTCATGGTTAAGTTTTTCTGATAGTGTATTCATGTTTGAGTGTGTTTCATATCCAGCAGCAGACACAGCTTGCATGTTAATCCAACCCTTTCTGATACAGCAGATTTCCTAAATAATTCAGTACCTTTTTGTGGAAATAAAGTTCAAACATAAGTCACCTGATACACAACTTAAAATCATGAATAAATAATGATGAATTTAAGCTCCAAACCATCTGGGGGAATCCTTTCTTTTTGCTTAAATGTTACTCACGTTCATCTGCAGCTACAAATCACTCAGATGAAAATAATTACCTTTAATAACCACCGGGGCGTGAATATTGCCTTTTGTTAAAGGTCAATATAAAAGCTTGCAAGCCTCCAATCTGTGGTGTAACAAAGCACATTAACACACACATGGTGTCTGCGTGCCTCCCCATTATCAGAAGATGAACTATTATTAATGTAATGCCTCCTGCAGGCTCCATATACGACTATGAAGACAGACTTAGAGCCGGGACAAGGGGTGACATGTTTTGGCACCAATAACAAAGCGATAAATGACAGGGAGGGGGTGCTTATGACAAAAATGACAAATTAAAATGAACAGATCAAAATGATGAGGATCGATGATGGCTGCAGACTTGTTGTGAGTGTGTCACCCCTCACGCAAAGAGTGTTGTGGGGTCTGTGAGCTGCTGCATGCAGACTGCAGTTTGGGTGTCTGCTGATTGCACCCAGACAGACTCCACAGCTTTACATGCAATATGGTGTCTGTCAAATATCACAGCTGAACAGCAGGAACTTGAAACGCCTCATGCGAGCTCCTCATGCGAGCCTCTGAGGAAAACAGTGAAGGCCCGAGCAACGAGTGTCTCAAAGCCGTCACGGGAGAGGGGGGCTCGAGCCGTGTGTTCGCCTGTGGGCTTAGTCCGATTCACACTGAGGCCCAGATGGCACAGAACTGGAGGCTTTTTCACAAACAAAGCTTTAACTTTACATAATACAGCACACATGAGAGGGGCAAAGGATTGCTGGAGCAAGGGAATACCAGAGGATACCGAGGTCCAGTATTTTGGCTTGATTAAGGAAAATGTGTCAGAAAAAGGACTTGTTCCGTTCCGCTCCAAGTCACTGAAAGATGTTTTTGTTTTTTAGATTTCATGAAGCAACTTTTGCAAAACAATGGCAGAAATGGACCTCATACACAGTAAGGACTATTAAAAAAAAAAGGACGGGTGCATCACTAGGCCAAAAATGATGTGATATATCTGGAGCTCTTCAAGAGTCAGGGTCAAAGGTGAAAATGCAAACAAACAAACAAACCAAGAAAACACTGGTTGAACTTTTTGTATAGAATATTCTTAGTTTAAAACTGAGTTTTAATCCATAATAAATTTAGGGTTTTTGTTCTGCATTGGGATGCATGAGATTTTTTTGTTTTACATTAATACCTTTTTTTGCAAATAATCTGGTCATTTACTTAATTGTGATAAATATGACATAAAACCATATTAAGACATTTGCTGATAAAAGCAATGCTACTTTGAGCAATGCAAAACAACAGGCAACAATTTTAGGCATGTTATATTAAACCTTGTCTCTACTTGTGTTAAGGTAAGACGTAACAAGTCAGGGTAGAAAATATTGATTACATTTGCTTCCCAAGAGTGAAAAAACAATGCCAACACAAGTTAATGATACAGAAATGATGCACAAACATTTGTGCTATGATTGGGTTTAACAGGTAAGAATGTGATGTATCACAATTTATGCAAATATATCAATAACATTTAGCTTTTAGACAGAAAGACTTTTTTACTGTATGAAAACATATACCACTTTTAAATAAAGACCACTGTACCATCAGATTAAAAGATTAAAAAAGACAAAAATATTGGGTCAAAAAGTTAAATTCAAACGATATGCATATTTGTCAGACCTGTATTCATGTTCCATATCACCATAAAGAAAAATCTAAATAAACATTTGTAGTTTTTAAATTATAATGTGCTTTTTTTTATCTGTTAAGACCCGCTGGTCTGAGATCTGAAGCTCAGATATGAAAGTATCACAGAGTTTGAAAGTTACAGTTTAACCTGAATTTACAAGTCAGCCAGGGTTAATCTTTTTAATCTGATAGGTCACACTGATAATCTCCACTGTTAAACAAGGACACACCAAGCAACTTGTTTAGTTTGACTGCTGCTGAAATTATATATTAATATGACAAGAATACTGAATATTTCAAATGCAACAGTCACAAAAAATGAAAATTTACTTTAATCAAAAGAAAATATTTATATATTGATGACAAGTTAATTGTTTTGGCTGTAAAAACAAACACAAAACTAAACTAAATAAGTATGAGTCATTTTGGATATTTCACTTAAATCAAATTAAAACAATATTCAGTATATATACTCAGAAAGCTGAAAAATTGTGCACATTTTATTATTCATGCACTAAACTAACAGACTTATAAACAAACTCTTTGAAATGTTTACATTAGCATAAAAAATAATGAATATCTGACTATAAAAAGTACTCAAAATAGACAACTCAATAGCTTTGTTTATTTTTTACAAAACACTCTTCTAATTTCCTCACATCTCTAAAAAATAGCCACGTGCACCGAGGCATCTTCAGCCCAAATCAACTAAACAAGCAGCTTAAGGATTTAAAGATCCATAAAAACTGGCTGAGACATGAGAATAAGCTGTGATACTTTGCTCTGTGAGACTGTAAATGCGATTATGGAGGGGTTCGAGGGGGGGCGGGTTAGTTGGAGGTTATTGATTGAAATTGGCCTCCTGGCACAGCATGTGTGCATGAGAAGTTTAAGGGAACAAGTGACAAACAACAAAAGACGGCTCCACCATCACTGTGGAGCCCAAAGACAAGTACAGTTTAATCACCTCTCTCAGCTTTGGACATTTCTAATCTTTTTTATGAGCTTAATGTTATAACAGAACGAGAACATCCATGAGATGTGTTAAAATCATAAATATTAATGAATAGGCCTAAATTAAACTGGTTTTATGGTCAAATGCAGAGCAGAAACAACTGCATGTATCCATACAAATGATTTTATGTGATGAATTCAGACATTTGCTGTGTGTTTAAGCAAATGCTGTTAAAATGATGATATTGTTATTAATTGTGCATGACTATTTGCAAGCTACAGGAGAGGCTGCAACCCAACAAAACAAAAAACAAGTATTTACTATCAGAATCATTAAATATGAAAATAATTCTCTATTATTAAGGTTGGGTAAAAAAAAAAAAGTCAGAGAAAAAAATCCTCAAAGAGCCTGAGAACAGTTCTGATTGATCCCCTGCAAAAATCCAGAACATTCATAGAGGTCAAATATAACACTAATCAAAGACTTGTTCTGAAGAGGAGGAAACAGAACAACACAAGCACATATAAAACTTTTTGGATACAAACTCTTCAAAAGCGAAGGAGATATACAACATATTTAAAGCAGGCAGTACATCATGTTGCTGTCACTGTTCATTGGTGATTTCTGAGGTGGTTCTTAACATTAATTCTCCTTTTATAGTTTTAGACAAGTCTCTACTTGTCTAAAATTTGTATTGCTGATATCTCTTTAACATTGAGGGCTGCTTTAAGATTATCCTCACACTGAGAGGCAGAAATGACAGGGATGGACAGGCACTCCAGAAATACCATTAATTGTCACATGAACAGGAGAATATATGAAAAAGAAGACAAAAAAGAGGTATGATACTTGTTAGACAAAGCATCTTGGCCAAGATGGCTCTTCTCAGTGAGCTCTCGCATATAAAATCAAGACACTTTTAGTTCAGTTGAAATTCCCAGGAAGACTCCCAGAGATAAAGCTTGAAGGTCCACACAAAACCCAACAAAATTACAGATGACACTCTACTTCTTCAGTGATTATACCAGAACATTTCTATATAAATTCTGTGATTTTTTTTTACCTCTGTCATGGAGGTTGTTGTTGTTGGCATCTGTTTGTCTGTTAGCAATATAACTCAAAAAGTTATACAAACCATTTCGATGACATTAGCAGGGAAAGTCAGTCATGGAACAAGGAAGAACGAATAAGAATTTAGTGGTGAACCAAATTCAAATGCAGATTTAGGATTTTTTTTTAAATGATTTGTTAACATTGTAAGATAGGGCAGTTTTTTCACGTTTTTGCTAATAACTCAATAAATTCTCCATTGATTTGTAAAACAATTTCAGGTCCTGTTGGTCATGGCACATGGGAGAACTGACCAGATTTTTGTGGTGATCCTAATCCGGATGTGGATCCAGGAATTTTTCAAGGATTTGCATACAGTGTTTTTGACAATAACTTGCCCGACAATGTGGGAGCATGATTGGTGCTCCTTTCAACAGATATTTACAAATCTACTAACAGTCCTACCTGATCCTTGGTAGGGTCTCGGGGAAAATGAAGCTCCGCTGCGACCAAAGCTGCAGACTGAGCAGGGCGCTCAGACAAACATCCTTTACACTGCAGAAATCTGGTGACAGAGCCGTCCTCAGGGTTCCAGATGGCATTATATGCTGCATGAACAAGCAAGAGCATGTCATGACTAACTTTAAAAGAGAATTATATCATCTCATAATATCAAGTATTTGATCATTTAGGAGTAGACTGAAGGCTTTGGTGAAACATACATCAGGCTTTAGATGCTTTAACTGATGACTTTCTGCTATGTGACCCTGGATTGATTGTTAACAGGGTCCAGCAGGTCCATTTATATTATTCCAAGCTTATTTACTCTGCACTGGCTCCAGGCGAAATTCAGAATTTACTTTAAAGTCCTTTTAATTGTTTAGAAATCCCTGCACAACTATCTCTGATATTCTCCATCCCTACATTCCCAGTCGACCCCTTCAGTCCTCTGATCAAGGTCTACTTGTCCCTGGGGTCTGATAAGAGGCCCAGAGGTGATCATTCCTTGGAATATGACGCTCCATAACTTTGGAGCTCTTCTGCTTTGCATATACCCTCTGTAGCTCAGGACACATCTTTTTATTATGTCTGTATACATATTTAATCAGTGTGTGATGTCATTTTGCACAATGGTGCTTTCCTGTTTTTGTTCTTATGTTTTTCCTAGTCACGATGATAATTTTGCACGTTGTGACCTTGCTTAATGAATGGTACAATGCCAAATGAATTTAATTATCACTTACTTTGAGTGTTTTTATGTTATTTATTCAGCTTATAAACTCTCTGTACATCATAATTTTGCAGCTATCTCTGTTTGAATATTATTCCAGTAAATCCAGTTTCAAACCCACCAGTTAAACTGTTATCTTGATATGGTTGTAGAGCAGACTGTAGGACCTTAAGAAGTCTAAGATTTCCGACCATCAGCAGTGATCCGTCCTGATTTGATGTCTGATGTGGTTCACATCCACAGCAGCAGCTCGATGGGGCAGCCTTTAGTGTGTTTTCCCTCAGAATAGAAAGAGGTTCATATTCACAATAAGAACGTCCAAATGCACCTGAAAAACAGGGAAATTCATCAATGCTGTAATTAAGCATTGACTGAAGTTTTGACAAACTCTCATTGGTTACCTTGTGCCAGAGGAAGCAGCTCCATCTCACATAAGGAGCAGTAGAGTCTGAAAGAGCACGGCGGTTGATCTTTGGGTTTCTGAAAGTAGAACAATTTACTTCTATCCTCTTGTGGAAATTTTAAATAATCATGTTGTTATATACAGCATTGTAACAAGCACAAAGTCAGGATAATACAAGGAAATGATTTATGAGCCAATCAACATCATTGTTTTAGTTTGACAACTGCAAACAGAGGAAGGAGACACATCTCTTTAATGGTTTAAAAAGGAAAAAGCAAAATAAAACCTTACATCCTCTTACCTTCCTTTTTGAAGATTTGTTGTTTAATCTTCTGTGTTTCTTCCTGCAGTTTCTCTGGACTTTTATGGCTTGGTTTGGGGGGGGAAAAGATGCTTAGAGTCAGTAAACAAGAGTTGAAAATTATCTTCATTGTCTACCTTCCACTGTGGCTGGTGCATCAGAACAATCTGACATCAACTAGTTTTATTTACAGTCACTTTATTTGAACCACCAGCATAACTTAATGACCTGAAATATGATAATCAAGGCCTATAGAAGCGGTTCTCAAATATTTTCTGTTGTACTTCCCTCATTCAAAGTCAAGTTTTTTGTGTCCCTCTAACTCTGACGTCACCTAAAGTGCACAGTTGAGTTTTTAATGACACAATACGGCATGTGAACGCTAATTTTGACAGTAGGCATGTTAACACAGAAATCATGCTTCGCATAGCAGCTCGGACACACCTGTTTCAAACAGTTTTTGACTATAACTGATCAGTGTGCAATTATGGGATTTCATTTTATACAATTGAGATATTTTTCTTTCTTATATATTTTAATGTGTTGTCATTGTAATAATGTTTTGTAAGTCACTTGGTGACTTTGTTCTTTTAAAGAGTCTTCATTAAGTAACTTTCGGTACTCTTTGTCATCCATCGAGGAAATGCCTTAAACATTACCAAGATGTCCACTACTTCCTTCATTCTTTCTGTCTTCCTAATTGTTTAGATATTTTCAGGAATGCATGAGTGAGAAGGGCTTACCTTTGTGTTTAGTTTGCTGGCTTTCCTCTCCAGCAGCAGCTGAACTCATGGGACTACATCCTGCTGTTATGGCATCATCTTGTTTGGGAGTCACAATGTCAAACTCAATCCTCACTGAACTAACAGGTGTGGTAGGACCTTTTTTAAAACCTTTGTGTCTTCTCACACCAATGGAGAGACCCTCTGTTTCAATCACTCCATTTCCTACATTTGGTTTAAGGATCCGCTCCGTTTGTCTACGGGTTATCCAGCTATCTCCCTGAGCCTCTATTTGACGTGGATCCTTGTTCTTGGATCCCTGTCTCTTCTTAAAACCCTGGATATTTTCTTTTACCTCATGCTCCGTTCTGGTCTGTTCCCTCTTCCTCTGGCTGCTCCTGGTCTCAATCTGCTGAAGTCTCACTCTCCCTACACTCCTCAACTCACTGCCTTGACCTGTCAACAAACATCCGGATTTATTATTATCAAAAATATTATTCAGATAAGATAAGATAAACCTTTATTGATCCCCGGGGGGGGGGGGGGGGGGGGGGGGGGCGGCAGTATTGCTGACCACCTTGTCTGACACCCAGTGCTGAACACGAACACACTGTGGTCTGCCAGTCAGATAGTCAACAATCCAGGGCATTTACACAAATGTAATAGAATGAAGCTCCAATGTCGTCTTCAGACGTTCAAATTGACCGCAAAATGATGTACCTGTGTAAGTTCACAATGGGATTTGCTTTCAGGGGAGTGTAGGACTTGAAGGCCCTGTCCACAGGGACAAAAATGTTTTCATATTGAAAACGTTCTCTGTAAAGATGGCGACGTTTCAAGAAATGTGTCCGTCCACACGAAAACACGAAAACATTGTGTAGTATATACGCCAGGCCTGTAAGTGGCGCTGTAAAGCTGCTGTAGACAGACATCAAAACCAGAGAAGATATAGAGCATAGGTATACATCATGAGAAATCTCAACAAACACTGGAGTATGCTATGCTCCATGTCCTCTTGTTGCTCACAGTGGTCGTAGAGGAGCAGTAGATTTTGCTGTAAAAGCTGTAACTCGCTCAGTAGCTTCTACAGCACGAACGCAACACTGTCTTCCGCCACTGTAGTCAGGGTTCAAAGGTTCAGTTTAAGGGAGAGATGGGGCTATGATGTCATAATTTCTGAAGCTATCTGTATTCGTTGTCCACACCGAAACACAAGGCTGGCATTTTCAGATTTATCCCCCCTGCGACACGTTTTTAAAAATGTGCATTTTCAGGCACCTGAATTTGTCTCCATGTGGATGGCCAATAAAACACAAAGAAGTGAAGACACACATACAGCTGTACTCCCCCACTGGCTCCATGTGCTCCTGTCTCGCCTCTGAAACTTGCTTTAGAGATGGAATCAAGAGGGGGTCATCTCATCCGCCCCACTCCAACTCAAGAACATTCGCATTAAAGGCAAGACATCACAGGGGCATAATTTTCATACATTTTCTTTTTCAAACATCCCATCTGCCTGCTTTCATCCAGCATTGTACTTTTATTATCTTGCAGCGGCATCAGATCTTGCTGACAATGTGTTTTTAGTTTGTGTTCAATTGCATTGATGTTTATGTTTATTCATTTGTCATTTTCTTTGTCTTCTTGTGTATTTTTAAGCTTATATGTTGCCTTGTTTTCCAACAAAAGCACTTTCCAAATCATTTTTAAAAAGCATTATATATATGGATATAAAGTAAACTTTGTTAGGTAAACAAAATCTTCATTACCAAGCTTAATTGTTTGGTAATTAAATGGTACAACAGCATTATTGCATCTTTATTATCAAACTTCAACTGTAATATTAACTGAGCTGTGGTGTAAGAAGTAAATAATAATTGTAAGGAGCTGAAAATCCGCATTTTATCATCAAATTTTAATTGTCTTGACTAAGCCATGTCTCTTATTATTCTTTTGAAAGATCAATATTTGAAGTTGTGACTATGGTGACTGTTCTCTTGCATGTCCTCTTGCTGAATTTGGTCGTGTCTTTCACATTTCTTTAAATAATAAAAATGTTTTTCTCAGTGAAGCTTTAATGATTGGTAGTTGGCCGTATAGGATAAATTAGTCTAACAGGAGAAAGCATTCATTCACATCCATTACTGTGTCTTTCAGTAATGCCTGCCTCCTATCAAGTGCTTTTAACACACATTGGTTGCCCTCTTCTTTCTGTGCTCGGAGTCCTGATGATGTTAACGAGTGGTCGTTCCACGATTAAGGGTCTTTGGGAGGCAGCTGATGAGCAAAGAAAGGCTTTAATGGAACACTTGTCCGCTCTGCTCGTCCGTGCAAATCACACATTGGTGAAGTTTGAGCCATAATGAGACAAATCACATCAGTGTAATCATGTTTAATCTCATTTTTCTGTCTCCCCCTCGGCCCAGCCCGTTTGATGATTGTGCATTTAGCATCAGCTTGATTAAACGACCTCGGCTCCTCAGAGTCCAACAATCAAATGTGGCCATTAAACTGCTGATTAGTCAGACAACTGTGCTGCACACACGGGGCAAAAAATAATCTGTGTTGTTGCTGTCAACCATAAATAAAAGACAACAAATAAGGTAAGGGTCTGAATGTAAGTGAGTTATGAAGGAGTGAAATCAAATTAAAGGACTTAAATTACAGTTCTTTATTATTATTATTATCTAGTTTAATATCATAATTTGGATACAGCTTTTTTAACTGAAAACAAACACTAGGTTTCCAGTTTAATCAAGTTTCTGTGGTCTTCACTGAATTACTCCTGTAGTCACACCTAAAGGTTTCCAACCTGTAAATTTGAATGGAGCAGCTTCCCTCTTTCTTTCAGAAGAACCAGAATTGTTATTTACTGCCAAGACCATTTACACATGCAAGGATTTTGACTTAGTACATTTGTGCAAAAAAAAAAAAAAAAATCAACATACAGTAAGAATTAAATTAAAAATGTCAAGATGAATAAAATAAAGTATATAACAGCTAGAAAATAGAGCAAATGAATTAGGTAGATATAAAAAAATATATATGCAATAGGCACTACTTTCTGCAGCTCTGCGTAAAAACATGAGCTCAAATCTTCATTCTTCAGTGTTTTTTCAATCTATCAATAATCGAAATGGTATCATTTCTAACCATGTCTACATTCACAACTCATACCATTAACGTTTGTAGCTCATGACTACACCGCCGGAATTTAAGGTGAAATGTTGACTGAAGCATGTCTAAAGAGTCAAGTCTGCATCCCTCTGTCATAATCTTCAAATACATCATTAAAACAGAATTAACAGATTATCTGCTGAAAACAAATAGCTCCATGGTTTTGTATTTTAATGAATGTTAAAACGCACATACAATCACAACTGCAGATTGTTTATGTTTCTGAGAATGGCCTTAATAAGATGAGCTGTCACGCTGAATGAGTAGCTGATCTGAGATGGCTGCAGCCTCATCTTCTCCGGTGTGCATGAGAGAGAGTGTGTGTAAGTATATGTGTTTATAGCAGCTGTAACACACTTCAATGCTACAACAACCTAAGCCAAGTAAATAATAATGCATTTTACTCTTCACATGAAAACCTTACATTCAATTTACACCCAGCCTCAACACAAATAATTATCACTGATAGTGTATAAAACAGGCTTTGGTGAAAGGTGATTCAGACTGTGCTGCGGCTTGATGACCTTCAAGGAGAATTTTAGTGTTAACAGATGTATTCCAAGCAAAGTCCAGCTTATCTGGATTCCCAAACTGTCGAATACATGTTTTGTCATAGCTCAAAGTACATGGTAATCTTCATCATCCAATTGAAAAACTAACAAAAAAGGTTTCTTGACAAAATAAGAAAAGATGTAACTTGTTGGTGTAATTTAATAACCAAAATTATACACTGCTTAGGTTGGTTTGTTTTGATCAAAATCTCAGAGCATCTGCAATGAACGAAGCAGAACGTGTGGCTCATGGAAGTGAGTGAAAACAAAATGTTCATCTGAAACCTAACCTATGCTTAGTTATTAGTTTTAACTATGTAGTTCTTTTAGCCCCTAAAGCAGAAATATTTAAGAATTTGTGTAACTCTGGTGCCATTTGAAGTTCTCTAGGTGTAACTGCACTGTGGTAAAACATACAGTACTGTCACCTCCTGCATTCAGATTCAGATGCATTAGTCGATACAAGAGAGGTGAAGCCAGCCAACTATATGGACTAATAAGAGATGATATTGTTTTGTATGAAAACATGGATTTACTTGGGTCAACCGCCCTATTGGTTTCCAATAAAAAGAATCATAAATGCCTTGTAAATGGAGGTTCTTGCCTTGTTAAGGACAGTCCAGGTCCGACTCCACCCTCTCTTGCCCCCTTTCTGACTCTACTCACTGTCTCTATTAAAAAAGGCAAATAACCAATGGATTTGTGACAAAATAGCAGATGTAACTTATAGGACAAAAAGGTTAAAATGACCACCAAACTCTACCTCCAGCTCAGCATCTGGCCTGCAGCATATTCTTTCTTAAAGCTCTCACAGTGAAAGTGTGTCTGATATTCACTCTTGTTCTGCTTGCACGCTCACTCTTTTTTTATTAGCCTCATAGTAAAAGACTATCTCTCCTCTTGGCTAATTGGCTACCTGTGGCTGAGTGTGAACTCGTGCAGTAAAGCAGTGAGCCGTCTGCCATTTCTATCCCCCACCCAACTGTTGGTGCTTTGCATTGTGGGAAACAAGCCTAGTGTGAAAGCACCCATGGTTATAATCCTTTTGAGCTGAAAGTGGTTTTCATGTAGTCACAATGTTCAAGAATTCTGCAAGTTTAAATACAAAACAGCTGCAACTAGAAAAGCACTCGGAGAGCGCAGACCTCTGCCAAGATACAATTCTGGATCACCACGTGCTCCAATATGACGGCCGAGTCTCTGCAAATGTCTGTCCATGTGGAGAAGTCCTCCAATGGCATTGCAAGGGAAGCAGGGGAATGTAGTGGCATACACTTTAAAAACGTTGACGTGAGTTTGCAAACAAACTAAAATCCCCAAAATGATGTAAAGGGGGCGGAACCCTCACAGCAGCCGAGGAGAAATGAATGGGATTTGCCATTATAAACTTCAGTGTTTTTTGTGACGTCAATCTGGATCAGATCCATATGAAATTGACCTTGATGATAAGAGTTATATTATACATATGTTATCCTGTATCCTGTGTTTTTAAAAAATATGGCCCAATGTTAACTTCTGGGATTTTTCACAAATTATTGGACTTTTTTGCATCCAGACAAATATGCGGATCACCACCAAAATGTGATGGCTTCTTCCTTGGACCAAAGCACACCTCTGGTAAAATTTTCATGTAAATCCATCTAGTAGTTTTTGCGTTATCTTGTCTACAGACAAACAAACAAACACACAGACAGAACCTGGCGAAAACATAACATCCTTGGCGGAGGGAATACATTATTACTGTAATTAAACAGAGATGTAATGAATTTAATTCTCTGAAATAATAATTCAAAGTGTTTCAGTATTGATGAAAAATGCAATGATGGGAACACTTTAGTTGTCTGTATTATTTATTGAACATATAACTTTATTTGTAGGTAGTGCTCTTGCATGTTATTCATTCTGCTGGATTGACATGATCACTTATTTCCTGGTGTTCATTTACCTGCAGGAGTGGAGGGAGCGTTCTGTCTGGACCTGGACAGTCTGCTAAGTTTATTCTCCGTCTGCCTGATCTGCTTCTCTTCCTGCTTTCCCTCCTCGGATCGTTGCTCTGAGATGATTTCCTGTCTCTCTCCTTGTGACAGCTCTGTGCTCTCCTTACTGCCTGAATTATCTCTTCGCTCCTTCAAAACCTCCGTTTGCTTGGAGTCAAAAAGTTCCTCTGTGTGCAGCACAGCACCTCCTTTTGTCTCCTCCTCCTTCTCGTCCTCCTCGAAGAGCTCTGGAGTAAAGAAGACGGTCTGATCCTCCTCGTTTTCATCTGAATCTTCAGTCGATGGAGGCTCACCTTCACTACCCGGAGGAGGATTTACACACAGACTGTTATTCTCCTCTTTGACTTCATTAAGACCATTTGGTGTTTGTTTTTCAGAGATCTGCTGGTGCTCTTTGTGCTCAGAATGACTTGATGTCTCAGGGTGCTGATCATGAGTTGTTTTTTCTTTAAAGATTGGCGTCTTGAAGCGGTTGCTGACAGGGCTGGAGGTGAAGAAACTGAAGAACTGCTCAGTTTTGCATTTTTGATGTGATCTGGGCTCTTCCAGGGGGCCTTTTTTCTTCTGCAAACACTCTGCAGCAAGAAGACAAAAATTCCATCAAACATTATATTCTTTAACATTATAAAAATGTGGAACTGAAGACAACAGAGAAATCATGGTCGAGCGTTTGGTGAGGTGTCTCTGACCTTGAATACAACCCCATTTGTTAAAAGTTGGGACAGGGATGATTTTTGAGATGATATGACAGATCTTTTGTTTGTTTACATGTAGACAAGAAAGTCAAATTACGATCTAAGAAACAAGATACTCTGTGATCATGACTGGCATACCCAAGCTCAAGTAAACACAGTCAATTACAGGTGTAAATGCTGGTAAATACAAGGCAGGGTGCTTTTAGCCCAACTGGGTCCCTAATTTGATTTTTTTTTTTAAATCCAAGTCATCATTTTAACTGTAGGGGCTGATCACACAGACGCTTCACTGGAAAAGTGTCACCAGTAAAACAATTGTTTTTCTACCGTACGTCACATCTTCCAAGCTTTTCACTCTGCTGTTATGCAACACAATTTTCATGAGGTTCCTGGGCACACATACGGGTTAAAAACTGTCCTGGTCAGGCCACTCAGTATGTTTGAGTGACATAGCGGGCCTGTGATTCGTGGGGCCGGTGAACCACTTTTTGTTGGGTCTTAGGTTTCCTCAGCTTCCTTGAAATTTTTCCCTGCCATGAGCACAGTCGGTCTGAAGTACACCAGAAGTGTTCATGCTCTTTCTTCTTTGCTGTATGTATTTCATGGTTCTTTGGTTTAAATTGTGCTCTTAGTGTGTTACAGTAGTTCCTTTTGTGCTTATGCTCTTGTGCTTGTCTTCTATACGCTCCTGTCTGTTTAACAAAGAACTTTGTAAACTTGTATTTTTAAAAAAGCTATACAAATAACATTATTATTATTGTTGTTGTTGTTGTTACAACTTCTCTTGTCAAAATGTGGAGTAATACAGCTGATGAATGTCACTAAAGGCCAAGGCAGCCTAAAGGGATGAAGAGGGCACAAAAATAGTCCTGGGTATCGCTGAGGGGCGACCAACTTAAAACAATGATGGTGTGTTTTAATATTTCATTTCATCTCTGCTTTATATGAAAATTTCCTCCTCCTCATCTTGGAGCAGAGCAAGGTTGAGAAATCTGTGTTTTCCACTTCATTTTTCACTCTATTTTCATTGTACTGCCTGTATGTGGACACAGATCCTCTCTACAGGCACTCACTGAGCTTTTGGTGCAGCTGTGCCTTATGGCAGTGGTTTCCAAACTTTTTTCTTTGAGGCCCCCCAAGTCGTGGCTAATAAGAGTCAAAGGCTCCTTTGGATTTACACAGAAATATATGCTATAATGCTGTGCAACATAATGAGCAGTTCAAAGTGTTTTTTATTGACAAAATCAAAACAAATAGGCCTAGACATTCATTTGTGTGCAGGGATCTTTAAAGAAAGTAGGGAATTATCATTGTTTTAGTTTATGTTGACCAAATATTTACAACCTTCAAGTTGACAGTGCCTTGCACCCCAAGCCAAGCCAAGGCCTTATGGCACAATGGCTCTGTTTTTTGTCTACTTTCAGTGGAAATGCTACTTAACCCTTTAATGCCTGAAAACACAATAGCCAGGAAATTCTAATTTCTTGGAGCTGAAATGTTTATTTCACTTCCTACTGAAACCCTAAAAAAAAAATCAAAATTTTCATAAAATTTAACATATATATTTTTTGTATCTCATTTGATACATTAGGTGTTTTTGGCAACTGATAATCCATTTGAGGACATTTTTATCATGTATCTGATTGTATTCAGATGTTTTTTAGTAATTTGCTGATTATATTGATTAGATTAGAGGTATCATAAAAGTATGTATCAAATTTGATACAACAGGCGTTAAAGGGTTACAGTTGGGGGCATTGTAAGATGGCTGCCAGAACGTTTAAACACCAAAGTAAGCTAAAACACTCAGTGAAATTCCTAGATTCTGTACAAGATGACATAAAAAAACACTGTGCATTAACTGGTGAACTATTCTAGGTCCAGTAATAGACAGTGATTAAGCACTTAGCATCTCTACTTGAGAGAGGGTCTCTGGGATGCTCTTTTTATGTTCACACACAGACTTGCCTGCTGATGGGTAACACTATGAATTCACCACGATTTCTGAATCATAAGATAAATCAATCAATTAATCAATCAAGACACTATGTAGTCTACCTAGAATTTTTGCTGATTAAAACCAAGAAATAACCCACTTCCTGGTGTATCAGAATTACATTTTTGTTGCCTCGATACTAAAACAGGCATCAACACTGTTTGATTTTTCTAGAATTACATTATAGGTTGAAATTCTAGTATTGTAACAGTCTTGGAGGATTTAAGTGTCTGGAGGCTTCCAAATTCACAAAGAGCTGATCTTAAGGTGAGACTGGTACAGCTGCTCGGGCTGTTTTATGAAGAAATATATAAATATGCACTTACGCTCAATATAACCCAAACAAAGGTCAAGTGGATTTAATTAAAAGCAACAGTCCAACATCTGCTCATCAGCTCGCTCCAGCGCCACTCAGGCACGCAAAAGACCTTACAGTAATGAGGCAAGCCACTCAACTGATCCCATGGCCCCCACCCCCAACAACATCCAACCCCCCCCCCCCAACCCTAACCATAAGGGGTGTGGCCATGGAGGAGTGTGCTGCTGCACCTCCCAGAATTCAGCTGCTCAGCCTTATCGTGACCCCAAAGACAATGAGCGCTCGACCACATGAGGTGCAAACACGTCACCTCAACATGGTGTCTTGTGGTGACGTCATGCTCGGACATTTTTCAGCTAAAATGGAAAAATGGAGGGTCCTACCACTTCATGCTTAAAACACAGCTGCTTAGATTGCAAAGAAAGAAAAGATATGCATGTGCTGGTTTCTTGTAATTACACTTACAACTATATCCAAACTTAACCAAAAAGCTGAGGAAAATAGAATTATAACTCAAACTTCTTTCTGCCCTGTTAGAGTCTAAAGAAATTTATTTACATGAGGGGAAGAATGACAGAAAATTCTAGTTTAATCCATGACGCCAGTTTAAAAAAAGATAGTGTTGCTCGGAAGTGGATGAGGATTGCTAGTTAAGTTTATTGATGTTTCACTAATATTTCTTCACAACAAATACTAAAACCATAGCAAGTGGATTTGTCTGATACCATTTAAAAATATATCCTAAACCAAATTACTTTGTTTTTGCAGGGTATAAAAAGCACAAAAATAAGGTCTAAAATGAGTATACATAGCCATATGCACATGTGTAATGTGTCTCTTGGAGAGAGACATAATAATTAATAAAAAAAGAATCCAACATGCTGTTTAGGATGCAACATATGCTTGTTACAATTGATATTTGTACTTGTACACAATCCACTTGGAATTAACAAATTATCAGGCACTACACCTCTTTGGTTGTCTTGACACGCATACAAACATGTATAATTTCTGATGCCAAGTGTGTACATCTTGTATTATACTGTGTTTTTTGACTTCCTATTTCTGTTTGTGCGTAAATCTTTTCCAAATGAAAGCTAATATGGAACTGTCTTCCTGTAATTAAATATAAATAAATGGGCTACACGTCCCTCTGCGCAATATTTAGTTATTAGGCAAAAGAAAAATGTGTTTTGAAGGAAATGATGAAAAAGAGGGACACTGGGTAGAAAGTTAGGTATATAGGATGCAAATATCACATAGCAATTCTTTTCTAACACTGTATTTGTTCAGCTATTTGTCTATATGATATATATGTTTCCCCACTATCTCCTTAATAAAGTATAAAAAACCTTATCCTCTCATTACCAATTCAATAAGAATATACTAAATGTACTTTAATAAGCAAGAGAGGGAACATTTTATCTGGGTTTAAGTGTAAAGTTTGATTTTCTGGAGCATTTGATAACATTTTACAGTATTATTTAAACATTGAACTTCTTACTTTGCTCACCTGCTCTTTCACTTTGTTCAGCTTTTAACTGTGTATGAGTGTAGAAGTTCAAGTCGGGAGGGCTCAAGCGTTCAGGCGGGTTCACACTTGAGCCTGGCGTCTGAGGTTCAGAGGTCTTGGTCAGGCTGGGCATCTCTGCAGGTAAAGATATGTGACCGTTTGGAGATGATGAGGTGGGGGTCTGACTGTCTGCAGGGGTCGCCTCTGTCCTCTGCTGCAGCTGAGTAAACGCCACCAGAGACTGTATGGCATTACTGAAGGTGTCGTGATGCTGGACAAGCTGGCGCACCCACTTAGATAGACCTGACATCACAAACAAATCAATCAGACACAAATGGGTTTACAATGGACAACTACTGCCATCTAGTGGTCAAGCTGACAGGGTCCCCACTCATATCTGCAGACCATTTTCCAGCATGTTTCCATCCACTCTGTCAAGGCTGCATCATGCACATAAATCAAAATGATATGATCATAAAATAATATCATAAATTTCTTTCAGAGTCTGATTCAAGCATGTGCAATTTATGAATATGGTCATGAACTCTAACATACTAAAAATGATTGAAAACTGATCGTTAATAAACCGAGTGAGCCTTCAAATATGTAACCAGGTCAGCTGCACATTTTTCTAAATCAAATTCAAGACTTTTTAAGACTTATCAAACATTTTAAAAAAGAATTAATAAACTTTTGCACTACTTAGCTATATATTCTTTAATTTCATGTTGGACAATACAGCTCTGACGATCATCAAAACTGTTTAGTTTAAACACTAATTTATCAATAAGCCCATTATCTGTGATAACCTTTTTCTATGTATTCACATTGATAAATGCGGCATTAATTGCCTTGAACCTTCTCTTGAAAAACAAAATTTACAGAGTGGCTATTTTTTTAATGTATAACGCTAACTAGACAGTGATAGTCATATGATAAATTATTAAGAAATGTGTATGTAAAAATGTTTAAAAAAAAGAGACTAATTTCTTTTAATATAATTACTTAAAAAAATTTTATGGTCTTCATTTCAAAACAAGTTTAAGACTTGATATGAACAAGTTATAAAATTTATCATTTTCAATAAGGCTAATCAAACACTGCAAATTAAGTTAACATTGCCACGCTTCACTTGCTGTTCGACTGAAGTGGTTATACTTTTTCAATTCTTGGAGCATTTACATTCACTTACATGTAAATATAGACCAGCTGAAAAACTGCAAGAGTTTACATTTTCCACTGTTGAACTTAAGAAGGTTCTAAGTAGAGCTTCAAAATGTGAAAAAGAGAAATGTGAGTGAAAAAAGGAAAAAAAATTGAGCAAGCAACTTATTGCAAACAACCATTAAACTGAAATAGGCTGTTCATCAGCTGATCAAAAGTTTAAGACCACAGCCTTTAAAAGCCAAAATCTTGCCAAAAGCCAAAAAATGTGGATTCAATGTCATTTTCTGCCGGGTATTCACACTGCCATGACCTCCTGATGGCAAAGGCAAAAAAGCTTTCCCTCTTTGAACGCGGTCAGATTGTTGAGCTGCATAAGCAAGGCCTCTTGCAAGTGCCATTGCTGCTGAGGTTGGACGCAGTAAGACAGTCGTTTTAAACTTCTTAAAAGATTCTCAGGGTTATGGAACAAAAAAGTCAAGTGTTAGACCCAATAAAATGTCACCGGCCCTGAGCCAGAGGATCCAATTGGCTGTCCGTCAATACATGGGACGATCCTTGGCCCAAATTAAGATTGATACTGGTGCCGACTGCAGTAACCATCAGACTGCATCTGCCAGTGAAGGCTTAAGAACAAAAAACGTCTTCAAAGGTCTCGTCTCCTTCAGCGCCACAAAACCGCCCATTTGGAGTTTGCATGAGAGCCCCAAACATGGGACATTGAAAGGTGGAAGAAAGTTTTATTCTCTGATGAGAAAAAAATTAAACCTTGATGGTCCTGATGGCTTCAACATTACTAGCATGACATGGAGATCCCACGTGAGATGTTTTCTACGTGGCACAGTGGAGGGGGCGCCATCATGATCTGGGGTGCTTTTTCCTTCAGTGGAACAATGGAGCTTCAGGTTGTGCAGGGGTGTCTAACAGCATCTGGCTATGTGGAGATGTTGCAGGGGGAATCCCTCATGACTGAGGGCCCTCGTTTGTGTGGTATTGACTGGGTTTTTCAACAGGACAACGCTGCAGTTCACAATGTCCGCCTGACAAGGGACTTCTTCCAGAGTAATAACATCACTCTTTTGGACCGTCCTGCGTGTTCCCCTGATCTAAGTCCATTTGAGAAAATTTGGGAATGGGTGGCAAGGGAAGTTTACAAAAATGGACATCAGTTCCAGACAGTGGATGTCCTCCATGAAGCCATCTTCACCACTTGGAGCAACATTCGCACTACCCTCCTGGAAACACTGGCATCAAGCATGCCAAAAAAAATTATTTAAGGGTGATTAACAAGAATGGCGCAGCTACTCATTACTGAGTCCTGTTTTGAAAATTTTATTTCTATTTTAGGGGGTTGTCAGGGTTTTTTGAGATATGGTATTAAACTTTTGATCAGCTGATGAACATCCTATTTCAGTTTAAATGTTGTTGGCAATAATTTTTTGGTCTCACTACCATTTCTTCTTTTTGTAAATTTTGTAAATGTAAATTCTTGCAATTTTTCAACTGGTCTTAAAATTTTGATCTGGAGTGTGTGTATACACTACTGATTGGCTGCTATAACAGTTTTTGTCTTTGACACAATCAACAGCTTCTTTTAAAAATATTAGTCAGAAATAATATTAGCAATACCAGGATGGCTTTTGTGTAAGCACTGACATCTATTATCCCAGACCTTTTCATGACATTCTTGAGGATGTTTTTTCAAAATCTGTGTTAGCAAATGGCAGTTTTCGATGACAACTTGCTTTTCACCTCATTTTCATATGCTTTCAGTGACTGAAACACTGGTCCACTTTCACTGCTTACCTGTGATGTACTTGTTAGGATTATTCCTGTACCGGTCATCCACTAAAATCAGAGCTCCCCAGTCCTTCCTGTGGCGGATACATCTGCAAGGAGAAGTTTAAATCTTTACAAGTTTTAAAATGTAAAAACAACATTGCAAAAATGTACAACCATACACACTACAGAATAGGGATAAGAGAACTGATAAGACTTTATTGATACCAATGCCATTGAAATAAAAATTGGCCTCAAAAGGTTTTCAGTAGCATCAGTTTAAAACACATAACACTCACAATATTCATTGCCATGCAGCATAGATAATTGCCTCTGCATGTGGCTGGTGTCTTCACTAACTGAAAGTTGTGCGGTAAGCATCTTTTTGTCAGAAAATTAGGACACAACTTTGACCTCTTTTACCCCTGTCTTCCACAATTTTCTGACTTCTTTGTCATTATTTCTGATGCCTGTCTCTGATGTTGGTGGGACACCCTTGATTTTCAAAGCATTACAGAAAAAAGTGTTGGAAGTACTTGATAAACTGATGATTAAAAAGACTTAGGATATCAATTCCTTGAGGGAGCTGTTACTGATTCTTAACTGGAATTGATTTTCAATTGCGATCCCTATTACAGAAGATGGATTTACCTCCCCAAGGCTTGGTTTAAAGCTCTGTAGGCCTGGATCTCATACCAGCGATGGCCCGGGAGAAGGCCTCTGGACTTGCAGTGCTGGTCATTATACTTCATCTTTTGCTCCACCTGAAACAGTAAAAGCAGAGGTCGCTTTAATCCAGATGAGTAATCGTGTGATAGGGATTAACAACAGGTACAAGTTAACCCAGAGCTGAGCAATTTGTACCATACATCACATCTTAATCATTTTTAGCTCATGTCGGTACACCATTTCCTTCAAAGAAAAAACAAATGGTAGGGACGGATGGTTGATATACAGAATGATGGACGGACGATGAAGAGATACAGAAATGGAACAAAGTCTGTATAGATGGAAAGATAAATGGATGGTAGGAAAGATGGATGGATAAGGATATGGGTGGATGGGGGAATGGATGGAATGATGGATTCATAGTAACATACATAGATGGATGGATTGGTTAATGTATCTATTTATTTCGGAATATATATATGTGTATATATATATATATATATATATATATACACACACACACATATATGTATATGTGTAGATAGACAGACAGACAGACAGACAGACAGACAGACAGACAGATAGACAGATAGATAGATAGATAGATTAGGACTGTCATGATATTGGCTTTTACTCTCATGATTGTCATGGACAAAAAATATCAGTATAAAAATATTATTATAACTAACTGATCATGAAAATGCCAACCCAGTGATAGTGTGGAGTAATATGACCAAAATGTCATAACACAGTGCGTTTTTCATTTATTCAATTATTCATTTATTTTTATTTTCTCAGTGCAGTAATATTAATGCAAAACTAAAATAGATTGTGTATTTAAAAATGCATATTCAAGATCTACAGCCCCTTCTTACCACCAAAATCATTATGCTATAGAGGGTCTTCTAATGACAGGGCGATAAAAAAGCATTTTTTAGATATCAATATATGTTTTTAAGGATATCCCTCACTCTTCTCCAATTCCATTCACTTCTTCAATTGATGCAAATATATTTGTGCAATGTGGACAGTTTTTGCAACACATCTTATTTAAAGGGATTAAAAAACTTGAAAACAATTAATCAAGTACTTTATTAGCTTTCATTAGAATTTGGGATGTGTAATATAGGATTTTTGCCAATATCCAATATGAAAATTTTTCCAAACTCTTAATTGCAGTTACTGATACTTTTTTGTCATATATTTATGGAAATGCTGCCATAGTGTTATTTACATTCTTCATGGGGTATTTGTGAACTACAACGCAGGGCTTGCTAACAACGGCTAACACAACGGCTAACAATAGCCTGGTAGATAGGCACGTTTTTTCTGACTTTGTAACTGAAACGCTGATAACTCGGAGATGGCGTCATCCCCACTTCCCTCTTCCCAGGTCCGAGGTTAAGCATAAGGGTTGAGGTGAGGGTAGCTTTTTTCGACGGGGAAGCCTAATTCAACAGAACACCGGCCCAGGTCCGAATCCATCTTCCCGCCCCCCTTCACAAGCCTATCCTCTGTGTCTCTCCTATCACTAAAGGCACGAAATGCCCAAAAATCACCTGGAGAAAGAAAAAAGTTTATAATTCTGATTCAGAATAAATGTCAAAATCTGATTTTGATGCTGTACCGCACAATCCCAAAACAACTATTAAACTTAACAAAGACGGTTATCTGCATGTCAAAAAATGAAGAATTAGTGTGACTAATCTTGGATAAGGAGGAAAATTAAGAAGCTGACGGATCTAGGACAAAGTAAAGCCCAAACAAATACTACAGAGGACCTGAAGGGGTCAGATCTAACTGCCCTCACAGACGAATGTGTTGTGAAAGGGAGAACGGAGGGGCTAAACAGCGGCAATGACGGAAAGGTGGGGGGTAGGAGGGGGGCAGACAAGGTGGTCTAGGTGACATGAAGCATCCCTGCACAAAAATGCCAGGAAAGCATCCATCCATTTGCATCTGTCGCTGCTGATTTTAGCGCTAACCTTTCAGAATTGACAAGTGAAAAGTTCAGCTGGCGTCTGACGGGATGCCATGCAAGGCAGCCTGCTGAACAGGGCTTTAACTGCTTTTGACAGGTACCGTGTGTTCGCCCTGAGCCACCAAACACGGGGGCCGTGGCAGGTACAGCCTGCTCCCTCACGCGCATCACGCAATGCCACTGTGGCCTGTCTGGGCATAAACAAACAAGCAGAGTCACAGGAAGCCTAAATGTCGCTCCAAAGTTGGACTATGACTAATAACACCTTACCTAAGAAGCATGCGAACAACAGAGGAACACCTGGGAATCTATCAGCATGCATTTAGAGACTTTTAAGGCTATGTTACAGGATAATCAGTGATTGATTGTACATGTGAATATTCGATGAAAGTGCAGTATGTTAGTGAGATTGAACTCATGCAGCCCTGTCACAGGAAGTCTTGTTAACGCTGCTGGCTTCATGGTGAGATGTTTGCCAATGTATGAGACACCGCAGCAGTTAAAGAATCCACTTCTAAAGCCACAGCTCGAGCAGAAAGGCCAGTAGCCCCAAGCCACCAGTGTCATCTAAATCCAATCACAGTCCACTTCAGCATTCGAGCCATCACGTCCCTGCTCTGTACCATGCCATCTTCCAATCCAACATGACAGGTTGCATATGTGAAAAAGCCAATTCTGGCTGCTAGCAAGTCTCGCAAATGTGCAAGAAACCACAGGCTAGAAGGGATTAGTTAAAATGTCAAGAGATCACTCGCTTGCTTTGGCCTCGTCCTCTACAGCTACCTGTTCATCCCTAAAAACATATATTTGACCAGTAGGCATGATTCGCAGCTGAGCGCATCTGTTTGAGCTACATTTTACGCAGGGTGTGTGTGTGTGTGTGTGCATGCGGCGGTGTCAGTGTGCGCGCCCCTGGCAGTCCGGGACATCTTGTGCCTGTCACTGAGATTGCTGAGCGCCTCATCTGCCACATAAGGCTGAGCTGACAGCTGAGTGGCTTGTCTTGAAAACAGTGTCTGAGTGTGTGTGCGTGAGTTTGCTGCACACACACTCACAAGGACATCACACTGCTTGGACCAACTAACACCAAAGATTCAAACTTATTCTCACAGAGTTTCTCTTTCAAGATTCATGAAGGATGTTGATAAAAAGGGAAATTTAAGGCCTTTAAGGTGAGAGTTTGGGGAGGAAAAAACCTTCAGATAAAAGAAAAAAGATCAGTATTAAACGTGAGTCTTGCCACAATAATAGTTTTTTTTTAATTCCAGTCCACCTATAGTCTGATTTTAGAACAAATTAAATAATTTTACATTTTGAAATGTAAAATCATGAAATTATGTCAGCTTATTTGTGAGTTTATTAATACTTCTCCACTATTTCATTTATCCATTGAATATACTGGTCACTTTATCATTTAGACCTGCTTAACTGCCTGTTAATGCAAATAGCTAATCAGACAATAACATGTCAGCAACTCAGTGCATTTGAGCATGCAGACATGGTCAAGTTGACCTGCTGAAGTTCAAACCGAGCATCAGAATGGAGAAGAAAGATGATTTAAGAGACTTTGATAGCGGCATGGTTGTTGGGTCAAGATGGGCTGGCCTGTCAGAAATGCTGATCTACTGAGATTTACACACAAAAAAGAATAGTCAAAAAAAGAGAAAACACCCAGTGAGCAGCAGTTCTCTGGGCCAAAATGCCTTGTTGATGCCAGAGGTCAGAGAAGAATGTCAGAGTGATTGTAGAAATATAACAGGAAATCAAATAACCACTCGTTACAACCAAAGTATGCAGAAAACCATTCTGAACACAACATGTTCAATCTTGAGGCAGAGGGGCTACAGCAGCAAAAGACCAGCAACAGGAAACTGAAGCTACAATTCAAATAGGCTGATCAAAACTGGATAATAGAAGATTGTAAAAATGTTGCCTGGTCTGATTCTGGATTTCTGATGCCACATTCAGATGGTAGGGTCAGAATTTGGTGTAAAGATCATGAAAGCATGGATCCTTCCTGCCTTGTGTCAATGGTTCAGGCTGGTGGTGGTGGAGTAATAGTGGCCATTGGGTGTATATCACAAAACAGGAAAAGGAATGACAGTAGTTTAGCAACACATAGGCTAAACAATTTTTAGTTATTAGAGTCTCGGGCACAATGACTTTGTTTTGTCATGTGTTTTTACAGATCTGTAATCCATTTCATTTGAAACTAGAAGAGCTCTGACAGCAAAAACCCCCGCCAAGGGCATTTCTGACATTTTTAGTCAGGTTATTATAGAAAATGTTGGTAACTGCCCCATCTGACAATGTTAAGAAAACTTTCCAAAAATCTGGATCTGAATTTGGATTCGGATCACCACCAAAATCCAACCACTTCTACCTTGTGCCTTACTAACATTCACAGAAAATTACATTAAAACCGTTGAGAGCTGATGGTAGAGCAGTCCCTTGCTGTTTCTTTCAATCTTTCTATAAAACACATATAAAGGAAAGGCCAAAAACTGCATGGACTTGAGTTCAAACTTAACCTAATTGAGAGAAACTGCAGCCCTGCGATAAACTACTCTGCTGCTGCTGTCAAACATTGAAAATCATCAGGGACAGGAAGCCGAATGCCTGGACAGATTCACAATCTATTTAATTATAAAGTTTAGAATTTGATCTCTGGCTTCTTTTGTAAAATGATAAGACAGGATCAATAATGTGCATCATGAGACTAATTAAGATGGAGTTTTAAGAAGTTCTGATTCAGTGTCAAACTTTGAGTTGTATTTACAAACAGCTGTTTAAGTCACCACATCCAAAGGACTGCTTTAAAATATTTTCATGTTTTTATGGGTCAAAAAAGGTTTGAAACTCCATCAACAATCTGGACGCATGTCAGCATCCAGCTGACAAGGAAGGTAAAGTGAGGTGAGTTTGTCACAGTTATGTTCACATTTGAATTATTTTGGACCCAAACCATTACCTGAGGGGTTTAAACACTCATTTTAATCAGTTTTTTGTATGCTGTTGTAACAAGACTAAAATCTGTCTGCTAACCCTTAAAAGGTCTTCAGAGATCTTATATGTTTGTAATTGGTGCTGCATCATTGAGTTTAGAATCTACTGACACATTTTCAATGTTTTGTGAACTGCACACCAAGTGATCTTAACTAAGGTGTATTTTACAACTACAGTCACAGCATTTGGGACTGTATAGATTCTTTAAAATCCATAATGATAAACATATCAACAGGGAGTATGTGACTAGCCTTGCAGAGCAGACAGACCTGCCTGATTCATTGTCTGAAATCCTGCATTATTTCCATGGCGGATATAAGGAACTGTCCATCTGGCGCGTCAGGTTCGTATCTGACAATATATCACTGTAACCATGTTTTCAGCATAGGACTACTTCAGACTGGTGTTTTGGCAAAGTGTTGCAGGCCAAAGTGGACAAACCAGCACACAAACATAAATCCTCAAGATGCTGCGAGGTATAATATTGCTGCTTAGATGAGGAATTATGAACTATGCATGTCACTTTTTAACTTCAACGTTTTTCTTGCAACATTTCACACAAATTTCAAAGCTAAACAAATATCCATAATATTATAACAGGACTAACAACAAACTTTAGATGGGATTTCAGAGGCAATTTAAGAGAAAGAAGTTTTTTTCCGCAACAGAAGCCAATATTGCCAACAGAGGATTTTGTGTTGGCTTTTAGATTTTGACTTTCAATCGATTTGATTGGATAATTGATTAGCCAATCAATATATCACTATATATTAATGTTTTTTTACACCCCTAATTAGTGGTATAATAAAATAAAGCTATTCCACAGCACTCGTCAGCATCATTTACACAGATCAGGCAGAACATTGTGACCACTTGCCAACCTGACTGGTCTGTGCATCAGTGAGCCTGGCCATCAGGACCCTGTTGCTGGATCACCACCGTTCATTCCTTGGACCACTTTTCATAGATATGGAGGTCTGGGCTTGTTGTGGTGGGATACTACTCACAGTTACACCCCAGTATGTTGACTTGCAGACCCACATGAAACAGAGCCAGTACAATGAAATGTAGTGCAAGCAAGCAAGTTAGATGCAAAACAGTAAACACTGCAACTCACAAGCATGTGCTGAGCACTGACCTCATTCCAAACCAATCTAATCAATATTTTGTTGAGAACTGCAGAACCCCTAATACACTGCCTGGCCAAAAAAAAAGTCGCCACCACAAAAAAGGTCACACACTCTAATATTTTGTTGGACCAACTTTAGCTTTTATTACAGCATGCATTCGTTGTGGCATTGTTTCAGTAAGCTTCTGCAATGTCACAAAATTTATTTCCATCCAGTGTTGCATTAATTTTTTCATCAAGAGCTTGTATTGATGATGGGAGAGTCTGACCACCATGCAAAGCCTTCTCCAGCACATCCCAACGATTCTCTATGAGGTTAAGGTCTGGACTCTGTGGTGGCCAATCCATGAGTGAAAATGTCTCATGCTCCCTGAACCACTCATTCACAATTGGAGCCCGGTGAATCCTGGCATGGTCATCTTGGAATAGGGAAGAAAAAATCCATTGATGGAATAACTTGGTCTTTCAGTACATTCAGGTAGTCAGCTGACCTCATTCTTTGGGCACATAATGTTGCTGAACCTAGACCTGACCAACTGCAGCAACCCCAGATCATAGCACTGCCCCCACAGGCTTGTACAGTAGGCACAAGGCATGATGGGTGCATCACTTCACCTACCTTTCTTCTTACCCTGATGTACCCATTACTCTGGAACAGGGTAAATCTGGACTCATTAGACCACATGACCTTCCTCCAGGACAGTTCTTAATCCAATTTTAGTAGTTTCTGCAATCTCCTTAGATGTTTTCTCTTCTTGATGCATGCCAATGATCTGACCCTTCTTGAACAGACTAACATCTTTTCCATGAATACAGGATGTGTCTTTCGACATGGTTGTTTAAGAAATGAGAAGCTACTCATTGCATCCGCTGGGGTTTAATAACTTGTTGCCAGCTGAAAGACAATCGCTCATGCGGTAATTGTCCAATAGAAGGCTCGTACCTATTTGCTTAGTTAAATCCAGGTGGCGACTTTTTTTTTTGGCCAGGCAGTGTATAAACCAGGATTAATAATCCAATGTGAGGGGGCTGTAAACTTGAACAGACCACCATTGCTCTTTTTTATAGCCATCTGTTAAGTTAAATATGACTGAAGATCTTTTCTTTACATTTCATCCATTTTAGCTTATATCAATCATGTAGTCAAAACAGACTAGGAATCAAAAAATTATCTCAGCACAAGGAAATCTGACAACCTTAAAACAACGATCATGTATTATACAACTCTACCTCCATGGCTGAGGATAAATCCATGTGTTAAATGACCTGAGTGAACCTGGAGCACCCATGACCCTCTTCTCTTTTTGATGATATCCATAAACTCTTTAACATTCCTCTTAAATCTCTGTTATCCATCTGTTTCACATGCTCCCAGATCTTAGAATTAAACTCCTGTAGTGGTCGTGTTTAATAAAGAGCAGCAGCGAGGGGGCTTCAGCCCATCATTAAAGTTACAGAGATGCCTTATCAGCTGTAAGTGTCTTTTTATTGCTCGTTAAAGCCTCTTATTGTTGGACTCACTCACGCAGGACGTGACTGCTCACTGTAAAACACGCCATTGGAAAAAAACACTCAACCTGAATGTAACTCCAGCTTTGGCAGAGTTCTCTCCACAGAGGACTTTTCAAGTTCAACCTTTGATCTTTGTCACAATAACACAACAGGCCAGTAAAATGCCATGCTATGTGCTTATGCAGGAGCTTCGCCGAGTTATGCCCGTCTGGGAATGCAGGCAGTGAAGGCATGTAAAGAGCCAGAGTGGTTTAAATGGAGGGGAGACGGGCGCACACCTCTTATCCTAGCAATGGGGTGCTGCCGTGTGAGTGGATGAATTAATATGTCTGGGTCCATGTGTGCTATTAGGAGAATGTGCACATGTTAGCAGTAGTGCATGGAGGTGACGATGTAAGAACATGTCACGCATGTGTATGAGTGGGAGAAACAGGGAGCAGGTCAGCCATGTGGTACAAATATTATCAGGTGTTAATATGGTCCCTTTATGAAGGTGAAAATGTGATAAAAGGAAAAATAAACCCAAAAAGCAATAGCATGAGTAAGAAAAAGAGGGAATGGAGCTTCAACTGGTTTAAATTTAAAGGAAAGTTACTGCAGAAACATGAAGCTAAAATGGAAGAAGGTACAGAATGTACCAGGGCTACATTAAACCTGCGAAAATCTTGGTTCACAAGAGTTTAACCCACCCACCAACCAACTGATTGATCATTCAGAAAATTAAAATAAAAGGTACATTATCAGAGCAGAAAAGGAGAATGAGGTCTGTGCACCACTAGCTATTCGTGTGCTAAAATCCCCTGCTGCTGAAAGCTGGTGTTCGGTACGCAGAGTGGTAACAAACTTAGGCTAAAGTTCAGTAAGACTGGTGACGTCTAAAACAACAAAGAAGGTTTCCCAGGAGGACAACACAAGGAAGTCCCTCATCAGTGCTTCTCTGGGTAACAGTAGGCTTTCTTCCAAGAAAGAGGTGATTTTGGTACATTGTTTTGGTGCACTACCCACACACTTAGCTGAGTTGCTCATTCCATGAATGCACAATCCTTACAACTTCTATCTCGTTGTAAAGGAAACTAATCACGCTTTCCAATGATATGAAATACAATACCAACTGGCAGTGTTAAAAGTGATGAATAATCAACCTAAAAAACATTTTCAAATTTTTTAGGAGTATAAATTCCTATTCCTGTTCTTAATGGCTCCTCATACTGATTCCATATTTTATGTAGAATAAATATACCGAATATCTTGAGAATAAAAATCTGCCTTCCATTACTGTTGGCAAAGCTAAGAGCCCAATAATGAACAAACTATCAGCTGAGTAGGAAAGGGAGTTGATAAGAATTTACTTATACCACTGCCATTATCAATTCGGCCTATTCATCCCATTTTTATGAGTTCCCTTATCTATACTTTTTGGTTCTTCAGGGTTCCCACTCTTTTCTAGAAATAATTTACCAGGACGTATTCCTGATCATCTCACCCTGACTGTTAATGTCAGTATATGACAAATATCATTAGTGTTTAAAAGTGTATGCATGAGACCCCACAGAGGATTGACTATCTCCATGTGCAGCAGCACAAGTATCTAGGCTAGCAGCTTTGCCTTCATTGTAATTAGTTTCAGTGTCCCCGTCCTTTCAGCAGTGTAATGGGTTTAGCTCACAGACCTCTGCAGCCCCCCAGGGCCTCTCTGGGGGCCACAGGGCCTCGGCCAACAAAAGGAAAGATCTTATGAAGAGGACAAGAGGAATGAATAGGAAAGATGGGTTTGAGGTTGCAAATATGAGAATGATCCACAGTGTCCACCATGATGAACCCATGTCAGAAATATCCCTCCAAACATGAAAGCATCCAACACCACAGTTCAGTTACGGTAAAAGTGGGCAACCTTTAGGACTTCTAACATATCATCTCCACTTTAGACTGGATAATGTAGATTTAATCACACTAAAAACAAATGTTCTTACTATTACTTACTACTATTTCAACTATTAGCAAAAATCAAGAGCTTTCATGCTCTGGGACTGTGTGATTCCACGTTAAAAAAAAAAACTCTCTCTTTATTACAATTTTTTGTGGATATTACCAAAAATGTTAAATAACTTCGCTATGGTGTAAATACCAAAAAACTTGTCTCTGGTGTGCAAAGACTGTTGGTGATGTCAGTGTGTCAAAATCTTAGTTCCAAGCCACTGACAGCATGTCAGTGCAGCTTGGCTCCCTTTGGCCTTCTATTATCTGTTACCTGTAATTTAATAAAGCAATCACATTTGTTTGAAACTGGAGTGTTGTGGCAACCCTGTAAGCCATTGTTTTAGTTATTAGTCTCCCTGGAAAAAAAACAACTAGCCTCTCAAGGTGAAAACAGCTAATAGGGTTCCTTAAATTAGTAGCATTTACAAAAAAAACTTTATTTTTATGTAATATTCATTGCATACAGCATGTGCCGAGCTTCTGCTTCCCCTTCAGTTGGTAAAATCTAAACGTACCCAAATGTCCACTTCCAAAATATCTGGTTTGTTTTTTATCACCTCTTATGCCATGTTACATGTTTGTATAACGTGCTAGTTATAAAACATATGCTAAGGCAGAGGCTGTCCTTAGAGAAGTTTGCTTTCTTATTAAATATATCTTGTAAGGCTTGTCATAAAGCCTGATTTATACAACTTCTGAGAACAGCAGTTGACAATCAAGTTTGGCCTCAGGTCAAATTTTTTGAAGTCACCATGTGGTGGGCCAGAGTATAATCAGATATTAATTTATGGAGATGATTATCTTCTTCTGTGTTCCTAGAATATTGAGTTTTAGCTGTTTTTGTTTGTACAAGCATCGAATAATGAATCCTAAAAGAGATTGAGAGTGAGAAGTTTGCTTTCTTATTAAATATATCTAAGGCTTGCCATAAAGCTTGATTTACACAACTTCTGAGAACAGCAGTTGGCAATCAAGTTTGGCCTCAGGTCAAATTTTTTGAAGTCACCATTTGGTGGGCCAGAGTATAATCAGATATTAATTTATGGAGATGATTATCTTCTTCTGTGTTCCTAGAATATTGAGTTTTAGCTGTTTTTGTTTGTACAAGCATTGAATAATGAATCCTAAAAGGAACTGAGAGCGAGAGCACAGAGAGAGTTAAAGAGTGTTGTGGCGATGGAGACATGGTGTTTCCATTACACGCAGAACAAGTGACAAAAAGGTTTACACAGGTGTGTCCCTGAGCTTTTGTGTTTTAAATCACTAATGATACACTGCTGACCAGAATCAGAATCAGAAGCAGCTTTATTGGGCAGGTATGTCAGACATACAAGGAATTTGACTTCAGTCACTTTACTCTCCAAATACAGACTAAATCCAGACGAGAGTATATATACTTAAACAAACAAGAACAGAAAAGCAAAAAAATAGGAAATAAACTTTAAATAAAATTAAAAGGTAAGAAATAGAATATGTAAAAGATAATATTAACTGATAAGTGAAGGATAACAAACACAAGCCTAAATAGACAATAGTGCAACAACTTGGGGAAGAAACCGTTCTTGTGCCAGGTGGTTTTTGTGTACAGTGCTTTGTAACACTTATCTGAGGGGAGGAGTCTGAACAGTTTGTGTTCGGGGTCTGCGGAGATGCTATCTGCCCGCTTACTCACTCTGGACCGGTACAAGTCATGGATCAGGGCAGGTTGGTCCAATGAACTTCACTGCAGATCTGACCATCCTCTGCAGTTTGTGTCCGTCCTGTTTGGTCACAGATCCAAACCAGACAGTGACGGACATGCAGAAGATCGACTGGATGATGGCGGGGTAGAATATTATCAGCAGCTCCTGGGGCTTTTTTTACGGATGCTGGGGGCCACTTCCAGATCCCAGAAACCTGAGTGTGCTCACAGTAGACACAATGCAGTTCCTGATGGTGAGAGGGGGAAGAGTGGGGGGACTTCTCCTGAAGTCCACTGTCATCTCCCCAGTCTTTAGTGGGTTGAGATCCAGGTGGTTTTGACCACACCAGAGAACCAGCTGTTTTATCTTCCATCTGTAAGCAGATTTGTCACCGTCCTATCTAAGTCTGATGCTGATTGTGTCGTCCGCAATCTTCAGGAGTTTCACAGATGGGTCATTAGTGCCAGTGGCGATGGTCCGTCATGTGACCCAGCCCCACCTGCTGTTTCCTGTCAGTCAGGAAACTGGTAATCCACTGACAGGTGGAGACTGGCACGAAGAGCTGGGACAGCTTGTGATGGAGAATTTCAGTGATGATCGTGTTGAACACCAAGCTGAAGTCCACAAACAGGACCCTAGCATAGGCCCCTGTTGAGTCGAGGTGGTGCAGGATGTAGTGCAATTCCCTGTTGAATGCATCATCCACCAACCTGTTTGCCCTGTAGACAAACTGCAGAGGGTCCAGCAGGGGTCCTGTGATGTCCTTCAGGTGGCCTAACACCAGTCTCTCGAAGGATTTTATGACCAAAGATGTCAGGGCGACAGGTCTGTAGTCATTTACCAACTGATCTGCACGCATTACGCATTGGTGGATGTTTTTATGAGACAACATCAGTCAATGAAAAGTCTGCTCCTATTTGATCTATTCTCTGACAAACTAAGAAACATCAGAAAACAGATGATATAAACAAAGTTTGTGTCTCTTTTTTCACGTTTGATATGGCTCACTTGTTATAATTTTATTTCTCTGCTTTATCACTGCAATATTTTATCAGTGGGGGCAGGCAGAAAGGAGACCCTGACTCTGCATTCATAATAAATAAAATGTATTTATAATTACTTAAATACAGACTCACTGAAAGTGAGCTGCTGTCTGCATCAGATGTGCTACGGGCCGGGCAGAAGAGTAATTCCAGGGAGCTGACAGACCGGAGCAGAGATTAGCTGTTCATGTCCAAGGTGAGAGGATACGTCATTGTTAAATGTTTCATTTGAGTAAATTCTGTATATATATATATATACAAAACCCAAAACCAGTGAAGTTGGCACGTTGTGTAAATTGTAAATAAAAACAGAATACAATGATTTGCAAATCCTTTTCAACTTATATTCAATTGAATACACAGCAAAGACAAGATATTTAATGTTTGAACTGAGAAACTTCATTTTCTTTTGCAAATAATCATCAACTTAGAATTTAATGGCAGCAACACATTGCAAAAAGTTGGCACAGGGGCATTTTTACCACTGTGTTACATCGCCTTTCCTTTTAACAACACTCAGTAAACGTTTGGGAACTGAGGAGACCAATTTTTGAAGCTTTTCGGGTGGAATTCTTTCCCATTCTTGCTTGATGTACAGCTCAAGTTGTTCAACAGTCCGGGGTCTCCGTTGTTGTATTTTACGCTTCATAATGCGCCACACATTTTCAATGGGGGACAGGTCTGGACTACAGGCAGGCCAGTCTAGTACCTGCACTCTTTTACTATGAAGCCACGCTGTTGTAACACGTGCAGAATGTGGCTTGGCATTGTCTTGCTGAAATAAGCAGGGGCGTCCATGAAAAAGACGTTGCTCGGATGGCAACATATGTTGCTCCAAAACCTGTATGTACCTTTCAGCATTAATGGTGCCTTCACAGATGTGTAAGTTACCCATGCCTTGGGCACTAATACACCCCCATACCATCACAGATGCTGGCTTTTGAACTTTGCGCCTATAACAGTCCGGCTGGTTCTTTTCCTCTTTGGTCCGGAGGACACGACGACCACACTTTCCAAAAACAATTTGAAATGTGGACTCGTCAGACCACAGAACACTTTTCCACTTTGCATCAGTCCATCTTAGATGAGCTCGGGCCCAGCGAAGCTGGCGGCGTTTCTGGGTGTTGTTGATAAATGGCTTTCGATTTGCATAGTAGAGTTTTAACTTGCACTTACAGATTTAGCGACGAACTGTAGTTACTGACAGTGGTTTTCTGAAGTGTTCCTGAGCCCATGTGGTGATATCCTTTACACAGTGATGCCGGTTTTTGATGCAGTACCGCCTGAGGGATCGAAGGCCACGGGCATTCAATGTTGGTTTTCGGCCTTGCCGCTTACGTGCAGTAATTTCTCCAGATTCTCTGAACCTTTTGATGATATTACGGACCGTAGATGATGAAATCCCTAAATTCCTTGCAATAGCTCGTTGAGAAATGTTGTTCTTAAACTGTTCGACAATTTGCTCACGCATTTGTTCACAAAGTGGTGACGCTCGCCCCATCCTTGTTTGTGAATGACTGACCATTTCAGGGAAGCTGCTTTTATACCCAATCATGGCACCCACCTGTTCTCAATTAGCCTGTTCACCTGTGGGATGTTCCAAATAAGTGTTTGATGAGCATTCCTCAACTTTCTCAGTCTTTTTTGCCACTTGTGCCAGCTTTTTTGAAACATGTTGCAGGTATCAATTTCAAAATGAGCTAATATTTGCAAAAAATAACACAGTTTACCAGTTCGAACGTTAAGTATCTTGTCTTTGCTGTGTATTCAATTGAATATAGGTTGAAAGGGATTTGCAAAACATTGTAGTCTGTTTTTATTTACGATTTACACAACGTGCCAACTTCACTGGTTTTGGGTTTTGTATATATATATATATATATTAATATACACACACACACATACACACACACACATATAAAGAAAAGCGGACACAAGCAGCATCACATGCATTAATATGTTATGCTCTATCACTGCACAGATGTAGAATAATCAACATTTGCAAAACAATGCATCGCAGTAAAGATTATTTTCAACAACTCTGTTACAGGTGTTATTTAACATCAAAATATCCTCCCTTTCCTGCTCAGGTTTGGAAATGTTTGAAATAACAGTTTGACCAGAAAATACTAGCCATTCAGTCCAAACTGCTCCTAACATCCAGCAAAGGTTATATTTATAGAAGTCTTCATCACCAACCTTTGCTGATCTAGCTGCACAATTATGGTGCAGTGTGGCGGGAGATGGCGAGCTCTCTGAGGAGCTCAGCACTTGTAACAGATAAACAAAGGCTGTTGATGTGAGCACAGAATCTGTCATTAGGAATTCACTGTCTCTTCACGCTCGGTCAGCTCCACCTTCTCCCTAACTACCTCTGGCTCCTTCAAACCTCCTCTCTCCCCCTGGTGTTCTGCTCCATCCACACAACTCTTGTTTTATTCTGCAGTAGGAACAGGATTTTACAAGTTTCATGGAGCTGAGCTACACTGAAATATCTTTTCATTACACTGTAAACGGACTTTTATAAGACTGTAATGATATAGAGTTCCTCTTTAATGTATTTCAGCTGCAGTATATAAACTCAAGCAGACCCTCTAAACTGTACTGCAGAGCAATTAATTAAGCTTCAGTTTAGACGATTGAGCTGCAGCTTTCATGAACTCAACATAGGCCCATTAGTAGTGTCCCTGTACCCTGGATGCTGAGGATGTTGTCCTTGTAGTGGGCAGTCAAGGTTCAGGTTCTGCACTGGGCCTCTTTCTTGCATGCAGTCTCCCATTTTAAGTGACAAACCCCTGTCCTATCAAATACTCATTTAATTTCTTTCAATTATTGTAAACTGCAGAAAACTAATTGATGAGTTGGTTGATTTATGTGATGTTTGGTTGTTATTTCTTCAATTATTGTGTTAACTGATTTGTGTGTTTGTTAATTGATTGGTCAGTTGTTTTTTAATTCGTTGTTTGTTTGCCAGTTAGGTTGTTTTATTTACTGGTTGGTTTGATGGTTTGTTGGTTGCTTGAGGCTGAATCAGTTGGTTGGTTAATTGTTTGGACGGTTAATTGGATATTTAGTTAGCTATTTGGGTAGTTCACATGTTGACTGATTGGCTTTGATGGTTGGTTTTGATGGTTAGTTGTTTGTATGGTTATTTGTTTGATTATCAAGTTAGTTGATTTGTGTGTTTGTTTGTTCGATTGACTGGTTAATTATCTGTTTGATAAAGAGGTTGTGTTGTAGATTAGTTGGTTTTTTTTGGATGATAGTTTAGTTGGTTGGTTATTACCCGTTTAGTTTGCATGACTGGTTGGTTTGTTGGACATTTGGTTAGTTGGGAAGATGGTTGTTAAGTTAGTTGTTTGGTTAGTTGGGAAGATGGTTGTTAAGTTAGTTGTTTGGTTAGTTGTTGGGTTAAGTGGTTGGTTGTATGACTGGATCATTTGTTAAGTTGTTTCTGTGGTTGGTTGGTTGTATGGGGAGTTGTCTGGATGGTCAGTTAGATGGTTGGTTGGTTGACTGATTACTGTGTCAGTTGATTGGTGTATTTGTTTGTCTGACTGTTTGATTAGTTGGCTAAGTGGTTGTTTGGTTGCTTAGTTGATTGTTGATGAGTTTATTGGTTGTTTGATAAGAAGATCAATTAACTAGTGTGTTTGTTGGATTGCTTTTTTGAGTAGTTGGTCGGTTGGATTTTTATGCGTTTGTTATTTGGTTGGTTGGTTAGTTAATTAATTGGGAAATGGTAAATGGTAAATAGTCTTGAGCTTACATAGCACTTTTCTAGTCTCTGACTACTCAAAATAGCTTTATACTGCAGGTCACAACTACCCATTCACACCCACTCACTCTCACATTCACTCACCAATGGTTCAGGGTTTCTCTGTTAGTTATCCAGCAGTATCAGCTAACACTGTCACGCCCTTTTATGCCTATTTACATGCCACTGACACAGCAGTGGGAGCAACTTGGGGTTAAGTGTCTTGCCCAAGGACACATTGTCATGTGTCGCCTGGAGCTGGGCTCGAAATGGCAACCTCCTGATTACGCCACTGACGCAATTAATTGCTTGGTTAGGTGGGGTTTTTTTGGGGGGTTTTTTGGGTTTTTTTTTTTTGATTGACTAGTTGTTTGATTTTATGACTTATTAGTTGTTTGCTTGATTGTCTGGTTGATTATATTGTTTTTTTCAATTTATAGGTTTTTCTTTTGGCTTGTTCATTGTTCATTTGCTGGTCTGATTGATTAGCTGTGTGTTTGATGAGTGGGTTGTATGGTTGGTTGGTCAGTTTATGTTTCTTTGTTTAGTTTTTTGGTTGGTTCGTTATGTTTAGTTGACAATTTGGTTGGTCAGCTGCTTGATTGGTTGTCTGATTAGTTGATAGTTTGGTTGGATGGTGAGTTTTTGGTTGGTTGGATGGTTTATTGATAGATTACTTCATTGGTAATTTGGTTATATTCGGTGTACAACTGGTGTCATCTGTTGAGGGTCTTTTTGTTAATACTAAAATCAGGTCCTCTGAAATGTTAGATCTCTGTTTAGATTAGCTTATTCTGTTATAGTTGTCACAGAGGTCTGTTCTATTGGAGAGGGAGGATTGTTTTGTGGGGTTTTTTGTATTGATCTTTGTTTTTCTATAAAATGTCCGCTTTTAAGGAGATAAATGGTTTGCACAGTTTGTCAAGTTATTAGTGAAGACATCAAGGAGTTCATAGCATTTAAAATCTCTTTAAACCTTCAATCATACATCTTTAATGAAAAAAAGGGCCTAAGAAGTAAACTTTTGTCAAACACAAAAGCAATGCATCAAGAGAACAATATCCATCTGTTATATCAGACTCTGGTCACACACCTGTTCAAAAAAAATGAACATGGATTTGGGATCCCTGTCCTGAAAGCGGACGGCGGTGGAGCTGACAGCTTAGTATGAGGTGAAAGGCTCTGAGAAGTTTCAATCACGTCTCTCCACACTGACAGATCAGGTTAGTGAAAGCTCTGTGGTGCTCTGACAGCAGGACGTGGACGTGGAGAGAGAGGAGGTGGGAGGCGGGGGAAAGAGTCAAACTTAAAGGTCAACTTTATCTGCTAAGGACGGGGCAGACACACCAACATCGCTCTGGGATTTTTTTTACGGATCACCAAAAAGAGATGCTCTCATTGGTGCGTATGTGAGCGTGAGTATATCTGAAAGGTATATTTTTGTGGTCTTCGTATCCTACATTTTGGCTTCTGGCCAAAATGACGAACATGTGAGCATTTCACCGACACTGATTTCTATTGTTGACGAGAAGTTTCAAGGACAAAAGACAATGAAAAATTTAAATCATGCCACATTTTTCTGGTTTCGGCCTAAATCTATGAACACTTTTTCTTACATTAAACTGTTATTCCAAATCTTAATTTGCTTATCCATGTAAAAGTTAATAAGACAATCAGCTTTCCTTCTGCTCCAAGTTCAACCATGAAAGTCTTTTTTATCCCACTGATGCCTGGAAATCAGGCTTTGATAATGAAAATTCAAACTGACCTTCATTTTTGGTTTTCATGTACAAGATATGAAGACTGAAAACATTATCTGTTGGCTGGCAGACCTAAAATATCATCAATATCCTCTCCACTTTGTCTCAAATCTTCATGGAAGTATAAGCCAGCATAGATGAGACAGCTACAGATGCAGGACAAAAGTGTGAGTGTGTGTGTGCGTGCACTGCCAACAGTGATTAAGAGTCACAGATGAGAGGCCAGCACAACAAGCTTTAAAACAGTGGGCTGAGTGACTAAAATATATATCATATTATCATTCATTTTAAAGAGATAAAACACCCCTTAAAAGCCATTTATTAGGCTTTACCCTTCCCCTCTCTGTGCCAAAACTCAGAACCAAAATTTGGTTATGTTCAAGACAAGGGATTAAAATTTGCAACAAAAATTACACATTAAAAAACAATATTTACGTCTGTAAAATCTGTCAAAAACAAAAGCAGGAGAGGAGAAATGTTTGCTCTAGAGGCTTTGTGTGTATGTGTGTCATGTGTTTGTTACAAGCATTAGAAAGCTGAGGATACACTGACCAGTTAATGAGAGACTAAAATTATGTATGAAGTAGACTAAAATCTGTGTGCTATCATAACATCACTAACCTTTGAAGGCTTAGGCCTCATCTTATAAAGACATACACCAAAATACATCTAATAAGTTATTTCTGATTCTTTTCTTCATTAAAATTGCTGTTAGAGGAAGTGATTAAAGTACTTAACTCTTTAAAAGTATTTTAATCAACTAAATAATTAAGCCTTTCATGAACAATCAGCATTGCCATCAGTATAGTAATGAAGAGTTTATGTATGAGAAAAGCAAAAAGCTATAACAAACTTGAGTTTAGGTCAGTCTTTGTGTGTGTGTGTTGTCCATAGCTTGCTCCAAAAACTGTATCGTAATAATCCTTGCAAACACACATGGTTTTTAATTTGATTTTTGAATCATATGAATTTCATATAATTTTAACAGAAGTTCAAGAATGTCTGTTTCAGGGTTATTTTTTAAGTTTTAACAAAGGGAGACGGAATTATATTTTTCCTTATTCGATTAATCGATGAATCGACAAAAATAACCAACAGATAGAATAAATCATGGAAATATTGATAGTTGCAGGTCAACCTGTCAAAGGTTAGAAAATGACCAGGACAATCAGCTGGCTCTGAGGACAGTGATGCAACAGCTTCAAGCAGGGTTTAGCTTTGGTGGAAGCAGGAGGCAACGGCAATTACCTCTGAACAATTCTGATCTTCAGATCTATCACCGTCCAAATTATTATATTAGGATTCTGTCCTCCTGAACACCATCAATGTGGTGTTCCACACAGGGACAAATAAAATACTGTATGTCCACATATATGTGAAAATAAGGTTAAGACTTCCCTGCCTCAATATGTAACTTGTCCTGCTTGACAATACTGCAGTGTAAACATGAAACAATCCAAAAAAAATACAACACAAAAGCAACAGCGAACTGTAGGTTTCAAAATACCTTTATGAATCAACTTTACACCGCTTTAAACAAACTTACCTGAAGGTCCTTAATGTTTGGGAAGGGAATTCCAATAGTGACCACGGCTCGAGCATTGTCATCTGTAAAGTCTAACCCTTCACTCACTTTTCCTCGACAGACTGCAATCAACAGAGCACCGTCTGAAACACACACAGCGGACAACAACACAGTAAATAAAGAGTTCGCAGTCATAAAATCCAAATGACAAAAGCATTAGCACTCACAATGAAGTCCTGACTTTTATTAAAGAACAAAGAAGATACACACCCAAAACAAGGAATATTGCTGCAAATAAAAACTAAGATGTTGAATTAAAATCAAATAAATACACACAATAGTAATTAAGTAAATTACAGGACGTAAACACACCACAAAACTCAGAATTCAATTGAGGTAAAATGTGTTATATTTCATATGATTGCTCTCTTAGATAAAAAAAATGGCTACAAATAGAAAAGCAGCACCATTAAGCAATTTCATCCCCCTCTGAAAATGAAGACAGATTAAAATAAAGAAATGAAATTATTACAAGTTTTAATGTTAATTAAATGATTATTTTAAGATGACATTTTCATCAGATATCTGGATACTCTCATCACAGAATGGGGTCACATTCTCATCTGGCTGGAGCTTCTGATTAAAATCAAATTCATATCAAATTGGTCACATAATCCACAAATAGATGAAAAAAACACCATAAAGGTAACAACAATACTAAAAAAAATAAAGATAACCATAAAATAAACATGAGAAAATAATAACTATGACAATTAAAAATGAGAATATGAAACAGAATTAGATAAAATAATGATGATGATGGCAATAGGGACAGTAAAGAAATCTGAAAAATAAATAAATGGACAAGCTGAATAAATGAATTAATAAGCAAAATAATAATAACAACAACAACACAATAATTGCACAGTTAATCAAAACACTACCAGTTACTAGATTTAGGAGTTAGAGCGATGATTAACCCCTGATCAGCTATAAAAAAACCTTAAACCATTAATGCCTGAATATCATCATTCATATCAGCATCCATGAACACAATTAAAAAAGGTCCACTCAAGAACTCTACATAGTCAAAAGGATTTAAGGTTCATAAATAGCAGGAGAGAGAAAACTCTTCATTTAACCCTTTAGGAAACTCAGTCTGTAGATGACGGATCCAGTAGGCCTCTCTCTGGAGTTTTTTTCTCTGTATTCCCTCATTAGCGGACGGACAGCTTCAATCCCCATGAATCTCAGCATATAGACCCCATGTCCACAGAACTGAAAAGCCTGGCAACAGATGACTTATCCTGGTGATTCCTGATGCTTCTCTTGTGTTCAGTAATGCAAACTCTCAGCTCTCTTTTGGTTTTTCCAACATACCAAAACCCATATGGGCATTTTAAAAGATAGACTACATGAGTACTCCTACATGTAATTCTGCCTTTAACTTTTATTTTCTTGTTCATGTGAGGATGTAGCACTTAATCTGATTTAATCGTTGCATTCACAACATTCACACACCACACCAAACACAGGTTCTTACCTTGAATGGGAGAAAAATGAGATGGTGTTTTGTACATGCTGGTTTTTCACAAATTTGTCTCTCAAATTGCTGCACCTTCTTGAGTTGTTACAAACACCGATGAAAGCCTCGAGCAAAATGCATCTTTATAAACTTTAATAAAAGTCAAAGACGTCATTGCGAGTGCTGATGCTTTTGTCTTTTGGATCTTATACTTTTTTTGAGTCAGCACAGACCAGTGAATTGTTTACTGAGTTGAGAACGCAATTACTTCCAGAGTTGGCAAACATAAACACTGTATTTAGATAGTCCATCAATTTTCTTTTATCTAAAAACGCACCTCTTTCCTCGCAGTGCTTGATGGCGTCGTAGTATGTCTGAAGAAGTTCGTCAAAATCACCCTTCCCTCCTCCTCCTCGAGGCTCTGTGATCACTGTTTTCTTCATCTCAAGTTTCTCCCACAGACCCGTGTTGGTCCATCGGTCTCTCAGTTTGTCCAGCATCTGGTAAAAATACAGGAGAGGATTTATGAATTCAAGATGGTTGTATGCCCTCCCAGCACAACCAGACAGTCTATTTCCCTCTTGACCTCAGCAGCAGGAAGTACACCTCGAGAAAATGGAGGGCAAGCAAAGTCACTTCATGAAAGTACTTTGGGTTCCACACCGCCAATGGCAAAAAAATGTAAAAGATGACCAGGCTCAGAGTCGATTATGTGCAAAGCAGCTGGCCCACTCCTCATCTACGACAAATCCACAGGCCCAGAAGGGGGTCCAACTTGGTACTAGCATAGTGCAGCTGATTAAGTGGCCTGTGGGTGGGTTTTTTTTGGTTAAAAAGAGTATAATAAGCTGTAGAAATCACAAAAAAATATCAAATTTACTGTCAATCATTATTTTCTCCAGAATCGTTTAGCCCTAATTTGAATAAATCCTGACCCTTTTCTGATTGTCTTTCTTCTCTCTCACCCCTGTTTCCAATGCTATGCACTCTCTTTCATAAAATACAAATAAATGTAAAGTAAAGTAAAATATTAGAGTTAGATGCATGTTTGCTTTGAGCAACAACCTGATCTCACAGGATGCCGCCTTCTAAAAAGGTAATACACTATGCTGAGTTTTTGTTCTTTATTTTCCAGGCATTCATTTGTGGCCAGCTGAAAACAGCTCCATGAGCCACTTTTAAACTGCCATCACTGAGATTGAGGAACGGTTTGTGGGGTTGTCATACATCATTGTCCAGATATGGATTAAACAAAGACCAAAGACAAATCTGTTAACCAAGAAGGGCTGCATGGTATATCAATATGGGCATGTGCAAAAGTCACACTGCAGGACATGTGCAGGGCATGTGACCTGAAAGGTGTCTGTGTGTTGTTTGAGACCAAAATTGTTATTTTCATACGTCCCTGACCGTCCTCAATAAAAGTCCATCTTATATCACCATCAGGGGACCATGAAGCATGCAGACTTGTAAAATGTTCAGGCCAACAAACAACACTTGACACAAATCCAGCAGTGTTACAGTTCAAATTGAAACCATTTTAAATGGATACTTTAATATGATTTGTGTTTCCTTAACCTTTTTAATCATAGTCATAAAAATACACATTATATCCGTCTTTTGTACACATCTAACCAAATAGTAACCTGGAAGGACACACTGTCTTCAAAAAAAGATGTTCAGTGCAACGACTACAAATGCCCGGCAGTGCAACACAATAGGTTTCAGAGGTTAAAAACTTGGGTCTACTCTGAGAAAATGAACTGTTAACAATGTGAGGAAAAATAAATAACAAAGGCGTAAAGCATTGCAAATAACAGCCTCTCCCTCCCTCCTCTGAGTGTGTCAGAGGGCTACAGCATGCAATGGAAGATAATTTGGGCTTATAGAGTGACAAATTTAGGATCCTACTAAAACTGTTCCACTTATAAAGACACAACATTTGTTAATAGTTCTTTCTTGAGTAAGAGGCATAAAGCTTGCACCAAATAACTGGAAGCATCAAGCTTCTAGTTTTCATCCTTTGTCCTTAAAAAAATCAGGGATTTCTTTTATTTCCTTACTCTGATCAGAAAGCGAATGGGTTTGAACCTCCTCTGTAATAAAATCACTGTTCCTGCACTATTGTTGGTGCAAAAAGTCAGCAGCTCTCCGGGGAGGCACATTGATCTAAAAGCCCCCATCCTAGCATGGCTCCACTGTCTGTGCTGTGCAGATTATATCCTTGAATAAGCATGGCTCCACAATCAAAGAGCAGCTCCACTGGATTGGAAACGTGTTAGAAGGGTCAAGTAGAAGTTCTTCTCGGAGTCAGCAGAAACTTCTCCACATGACGAGAGCGGTGGCCAGTGAAGCCTGAGCTGAGAGCAGATGGTGCCACCGGATGGAGGGGAAAGGAGGGAAGCATTCAACAGCACTTGATCTTTTATAGCAAACCCAATCTTCATAGTATACATGCAAGAAGTCAGGTTTAGGAACCCTTTAAACAAAAACAGACGTTTTCTCAGCAGGTTTGGTACAGAACAGATAAAAACATCAACAGCAGACGGGGAAATGAGACAGTGCTGATATTTTCGTGCATGCCGCTATGATAGTGGTGAAATGAAGCGCAGGGAGGATTTCGTCAGGTCGTTGCCTCCTAAAGCAACTGAGGACGGGACGTTTGCATCAATAAAACATGTCACACTCACTAAGTATGCAGTGTTACATTGATGGACCCCCCCAACGTGCATCTTCAACTCAGGAAACTGTTTGTCCTTCAATTGCTTTCCAGCTCAATCCTGAAACAGGCTGAATAATTCATGTTATGTACTTAAGGTAGATCTACCAGCAAACAAAACAGCCATTATCTGCCAGGCTGCACTTTAGAGAGGCTCAGCAAACCTGGTAAAATGGGAAAATGATTATAAAGAATAGTGCGATTAACACCAAAATCTGTCTGTTTCCAGCTGAAACATCGCCGTGTTACACCTGCACAGTTTTATTTATTGGAACTCCAAGTCTCATGTTCACCATTTTGTTCTTTCCAATATGTCTGGAGTCGCATGATTTTGTTGCTATCAGATATGCTGAAATTATCAAACTCATAACATTTTTTTTAAACGTAGACATTGAGTGACAATAGGGTGAGGCATTAATATGGTAAAATCCTACATTCTGCCAATATTCTGGGTTGATACCTGCTTTAAATTCTCAAGAAATTCTGATATCTGCCAGAACCAATAATCAACTTTTTAAGATATAATCTGACAATACTGATAATTTCTTTAATCCCTAGATTGTGTGTGATGTATGTTTCTCAGTTAATAAAGTGGTCTTTGAGTTCCTTCACTGCTGTTTCTTTATTGTCCTCACTGATGTAGACGTAGTCTTACACCAGGACTGTTATGATTCTAACTGTTAAGCTGCAGGTGTGAAGTGTTTTACGGTGCAGTCATACGCATCTTTAGCACCTTTAGCAAATGCTCTCAGCCATGTGAGTGTTAGAAACTACAGACACAAAAATGACATACATGAGCAGCTTCATGAATAATTCAAGACAACATCTGACACAGACGGGGTGTTTACTAGGCAAACTGGGCTGCACTTTTTCCATCTGATGGCTCAATTCACACATCAGCAGATACAGAAAATAAAGATCAGACTGTAGTGATAAGAGCTAAAAATTTTAACACTTCAGGGAAAAAAAATTAAAATAAATGTTACCTTTTTAGACACAAAGCTGCAACAACTAATAGATTAATGACAAAGTGAATGCAAAACGGTCATAATTACATAGTTTTAGACATTTCTAATGCTAAACTAGAAACACTCCATCTCCTAAAAAGAAAGTCCATCTGCATTGAATGTTGAAATGTGAAGTTTATACTGCAGGTCAAAGGTCAAGGTCTTAGAGCATGAATCATCAGCCACATTTGTAAAAGGCCAGTTACTATCTTGAAATATACACAGAAGGCCAGGTTTAAAAATAAAAGTAAATAATATCAATATTTTGTTAAAGTTAGCATATTATTACTTTTTTGTCCAAATGTAATGTATCTTAGACTTTAAATGTGAGATCAGTCCCTATAACCCATACTGCTGCCAGCCACATGAGGCCAATATGAGATATCCTGAATACTCCATTCTGGAGCTGTCATGTTTCAAATCACTGGGTTTGACTCTAAAATACTCATTCTCCTGGTAGATATTGGCTAATAATGGCTGACAGATGGATTTCAGAAAAATAACTCAAACATAAAGTCAGTCCTGATAAAACGGTTTCAGTGGCAATTGTTTTGACGGTCATGTAAATACTTTTGGAGACAAGACGACAAAAAAATTCGACAAATTTTCCCCCTCGCATTTTCAGACTTTGATAACACTCTGGACCCAGATGGGAGGCTGCGGGGGACCTGAGGTGGCCCCAGGTCCACCAGTTGATCTAAGTCACAGAGTCTTGCATACATTCTTTGCTTGTAATCGCTTTATCTCAAGAAAGTTTGAGGAGATTTTCATCAAACTTTGCAAAAATTCCCCACTAGGATTCAAGAATGAACCCAGTTACTAAGGTCATTGCTCTTTCTGGCCATGTGGAATGTGTGTGTGTGTGGGTCCGTTTTTACCTTAATTTCATTAATATAAACAATTCAAATTGAGGCGTAATTTCAGAGGAATGCCTCATTTTCTCCCTTGTGGATCCCTGGGAGGCCCAACTCTTCTTAAGTCTCAGTACTGCTTCCCGCATTGACTGACGCACGGCCACAAACTGCCCCTGTATTACGACGTGGAAAAATTCAGGGTATTTATGCATCGTGCCGCTCTCACATTGCTGTTGCCGAGCTGCTGCTGTTGACAACAGCGTATCAATGCATTTCTGATCCACATTTTCATCCGTGCCTTTTAAAATTTTGGGGATGTGTGTTGCCAGCCAAAAATCAGCCCTGCGGACGCTAGGCCTGTGCTCATAGATATCACAAAATATCGTCACGCACTCCTTGGGGATACGTGTATCAATACGGATTCTACAGAACTGATACGGCCTCAATGTTTTGACAGTGTTGTCAATACACTTTGGGTAATGTTAATAATGGCACAGTTCGAAGTAGAAGCCAAGCTACATGATGAAGCACATGTTCCAAAGTTAAACTTAGGTCTACGATCTTTAATGACCTGAATTTAAGTTTCTTAAGTGGTTGAATCATTTAAAACTCTACCTTGTTCTTTTTCTTCTTGTAACAAAAAACAAAACTTTTCAGGAATTCTGTTAAAAGCTTAGTCAGTGTTTAAAATTTACATGTATAGCGATACGTATCGTATCATGAGGTTGCTGTATATACCCAGCCCTAGCGGACACTAGCCTAAACCCATGACGTCAATCTCACTGCATGGCCACTTGTGAACTGGCGAGCGCGTGAAGCATTGAACAGGCTTTAGAAAAAAGGAGGGTCTCCAAGAAAATAAGGTCAGGAATCACTGCTCAAAGTAATTTGACTGGCACTGCATGTCCTGCAGTGTGACTATTGTACACACTCCAATGGCAAGGTTAAATAAATATATTATTTAGCATTGGTTCGAAGATTAATTTCATTGATCAGGTAAATAATGCCACATTTGTCTGAATTTCAAGCAATTTTGGAGCACTTTCCTCAAAATGAAAGTGCCTTCAAGCCTTGAAAACAAAGTATTTTTGAGGATTTCAAGCACTCTCTATAAACCCTGTTAACTCAGGTGTGCCTCAGTTGACAAAACAGAATCCATTTCATGCTATAAAAACGTGAATGCCGTAAATTCAGACCATATTCTTAACAAAATAACAAAGTAAAGCCAAAAGTCGTAGATTCCTAGTCCTAGAATTTACTCCAAAATAAAAAAAAATATCCTGTAAACATGATTAAAAGACATATTTTAAGCAGAAAAAGCACAGTTAACTGTGTTTTCAATGTTACCTTTACACATTGTGATTTCAGTTTGCTTTTTATCATGAACAATGGATGGGTTTGTCCTTAAAAAACAGGAAAGTTGTGACCTGAAAGTGAATTTATTTGTCACCTACCACTTTCAGACTTTAACAAGACGTCCTGACGGAGAGTGGTTAAGATTCCCAGGCATCATAAATGGGAATGAGCAGTATTTAGCACATAAGAGGGCACAACAAAGTGTGAATTATTTATTGCCCTTTCTAGGCATGGTAGGTGCAATGTTCAGCCTCTGCCAGTGACACGATAAAGTGGGCCAGGCCTCTCTGCCAATTGGGACAGGGTGGTGAAACAAGTAGCTAGAAGCAGTGAACTGTAGTCTTTCTCGCACTTTTACACTTCTCCTCTCACATCTCCCCATCTTTCACCTCCCTGCATCCGGCCCCTCTCTCTCTCTCTCCTTCGCTGTGTCCCCGGTGTCAGTGAGCTGTGCGGCGACACATCGCGGCTTCTCCTCTAACTGCTGAATTATGGAAGGGGTCTGGAGGCGACGGCATTAATGAAACATGCAGCCAGGAGCCACATTTCGCGGTGGCGAGGGGAGACGTGTTGTTGCCTTGTAAATTATTCAGCCCCAAAATATCACAGCAACCATCACGCCAAGACAGGCGGCGAGGAGCCACCTGCCACCTCTGGCCTGCCACCCTTCCCCTGTCGTCTGCTCTACACGTCCTCGCCACACCACCGGTGACAACGGAGCGCTGCAGAAACACCACTGCTGTCCAGAGTAGAAGTCAGACACTGATGGGGCCTCATTGTCTTCTTTTAACTACAATAAGAAACTGAGCTAAAGACTAAAAGTGTATTTCAAATACGCGTAAATGTGCCCATTACATGGGCCATCTATCTTATGCTTTCTGATTATTCTCAAGAAATTACTTTTAGCTCTTGCTATAATAATAATTCAAAAGTAGAACCTGTTCATAAGCTTGAGCAAAGGCAGTACAGTACAGGGCAGTGTGTTATCTATTGAGACCCTTCATTTTCAAATTTAAATATTTTTATGGTGGGGATATACAAAAAAATGTATCAGGATTTTTTCAAGGAAGTTTTAGGATCTCAATTTTATCACAGTTCTTTTTGTCCTCATAGTTTACACTTATTTGCTAAACATTAAATATCACTTTAAATACCCATATACTGAACTTGGAATATTTATTTAAAACTTTTACATTTCTTCAGCAACAACATGTTGTTCATCATTGAACAGACTATTCAAATATTTGCCATTTTACACCTGAAACTAACAACCATAAAAAAGCATAGAAATACTATTCCCCTGCTTTCTGATCAGTTTTGCTGAACAAATTTGAGCATTTCTTGCACAGTTTTAGAATTATGATTCAGTTGTATGTCCTCTTTTGTGTCTTTCAATCTATTTGAGAGATTATGGTACATATTTTAATTCAATGACAAATAAATTACTTTAAAATCATGCAGACATGAAAATATCCAGTGTTTCTGCACTCATTTAGCCCTATAGCATCACTACAACAGATAAAATAAACCCCACAGGTGATCCTCAAATCACACCGCTTTGGCAGATTTCAGATAAATTACAGTTCTTCATGACCTCAGATTATCTTATCTCACACCCCTCACTTGTGATTATATTTAGAGTAGGGCATCAGGGCCAGATATGGGCAAACTACTAAAGAAAGAAAAAATGTTTTTCATGATGCACTTCAACAAAAAAATATGAGATGTTAAGTTGAACAGAAATTTTGAGAATAAAGCTCAAATTCAGTCTTAAAAAGGTCAAAATCTCAAGAAAAAAGTTTAAATATAAAAGTGACCATGTATTCTCGAAATGGTGTTTCAAGATAATTCTTGACATCTTTACTTTTTCTTATTAAATATTAAAACAGTATTCTCAAATTTTTTATTTCTACAGTTCCAATGCAGATATACCAGGCTACAGTGCTGGAATTTTTATAAATACTGTATCTGTCAGTGGTGGAAAGTAACTTATTACATCTAATTAATTTTAAGTGTTTCTTAAAATCAATACTTCTACTTGAGTAAACTCAGAAAAAACATCATACTAAACCAGGAGGTCCTAAATTAGTGTTTGATGCAGTGGCAAAGGTGATGAGTGGATGCAGAACTTCACTGTCTAAGGTTATTTTCCACTTGCCAAGCTAAAAAATTGTTTTTGTATCACATATAAATGAAAGTGTATTTAACTGACTCAGAGTTTTAAATGATTTTTGAACCTGTGAGTCCCCACAGAAGATGAATTACAAGAGAGTTAACAGTTTGATTCCAATAGTGTGTGGTGTGCCAGAAAAAGAGACACAGGACACACCACACATCAACAGACTCACTCACCAACAACCAGGGTATCTCCTCTCACAGTTTGTAACCTCACTTGGTCAAACACGACTTTTGCGTAAATAAACATGGTGGACAACGTCAGGAGAAACTGAAGCTATGATATCCTTGGCGGTTATGACATCCATCCAGCTCCTCTCCTTATCAGTTTTTATATTCAATTTACAGGTTATGATGTATAAATGTTTGTGTTTTGCTACAAATAAACAAGTTTGTCCTCTGTTTCTGACGTACCACTAACTTTGGTCAAAGCAGGGATGCGAGCCGAAACTGGGGGATCTTGTAGTGTGTATCCTGTTCACTGTGGTTTTATGTTTCGTAGACTGGATCAGTTTAGAATCAAGACGTTCTAGTGAAAAGGCTCTTGCTGAGCATGTATTGTTATGTAATTGTTAAGATACAAACATTTTATTGCCATGTCGCACATAATCCTCTGAGATTTACCTGCCAAATGCAGGTACACATTTTAATTTACCTGCATTTGTCGCTTGCTAACTTTGGACCCTGGCAAACCCCATCTCATAGCATCGACTGTAAGTACTAAGTTAAGAAATTAAATGAAAAGCTAAACAATATATCTGACAATAAACAAGTGTTGTTATGAAACGGACATTTTAACCTGTTACAAACACAAAATGAAGAATCTTGTTAAATTAGGTACTCTTTGTACTAAGTACACAAGTCCCTTTCCCAACAGCATTTTTTTCAGGTGTTTTCTATTGCATCTCTTGAAACAGTAAATAGATTTTATTTTTTGGGATGGTCTAAAACTAAAAAATGGTCTAAAAAGTTTTCTACCGGGGATTGTACCTCTTAGCGGGTACAGCTTGTTGTATGACCTCTGGTGAGGCTCCAAGCGAGCTAAACTAATGACAAAAACATGATGATGAGGCACAGCTGACTGACCGAGTATTGCCACAACAGAATGAGATACCGGACAGAAACAAAATGCCTCCAACAGTCGAATCTCTCCTTTGCCTTTAGTAGCATGTTGTTTTGCTGCTTGCAAGTATCTCTAAAACAAAACTCATCTTTCTGTGAAAAGAAGCCACAAACCAAGGACCATCTACGCCATGGGCTCTATTTCCTTCTTTGTTGTTGTGAGGATGTCACAAAAAAATGAGACTTTAATACCTTTTACGGCTTTGAATTAAAAATAAATTAATAAATAAGACTTTAATACTGTTATAAAATCAACAGGAGCCCTTTCAAACTCATTGATAGCCAAAAATATCTGCTTTGGGTCACCAGATCTGATTGGATTAGATGGCTACAGCAACATTTTACCTTTTCTCCAAGTCTGACACTCAAAATCCCGAGAAAAAAGCTCCTACAGCTCAGTGGAACAGCAGTAACCCTGAAGTTTCCACTGTAAAAACTCTTATAAAACATCACCTCAGCTCAAAAGAAATCAAGAGGGATAGTCTACACGAGACAAATTGACCCCTGACTGTAAAATTTTCCCAAACACAGACAGAAATAAAAACACTCCTGCAGCTGTGATTGAAGCCTCAGATGCCCCCAAGCTGCAGCGGAGGACGGTGCGTGCCGGTGGGTGTTCACCTCACTCTGGCTTTGACTTTGATTTGACACGCGCACTGCAGAGTCCAGGCGCCGGCGCTGGGTGCCTCTTCACACAGACAGCAAGGCGACATCACCTAATGGCCCTTATCTCAATCTCCTTTAAAAGCATTTTGTATCCCCGCCATCCTTTCACCTCAAAAACAAACCCTCTCTTTTCTATCATAAACCATCCGTCCCCCTCCTCTCAGAGGAGTAGTGATCCTTGCGTCTGGCTGTTGGGACCGGATGGTGGGGTCCTCTGTGGTTTTAATGGGCACTGACTGGGGGGCTGTTGAGGCTGAAGTGCTGCAAAACCACAGTGAGGCTCCATGGGAAAATGTGCATGTGAGAACAGGTTTACTGGCTTGCTGCGTGAGTACTGATATCTTAAACACAAATCTATCTAGCTGTGTGCTAATGCCATAATAGATATGCAAGTAAGGCTGGGCAATTAATAGAGTTTTATATGCACTTACCAGCCTCTTTATTAGGAACACCTGAATCTAATAAAGGAATGGGCACCTTGGTCACCAATATGGCCACAGTAACATTATCCTCACTGCCATAGGGCTACATTTTCACAGTTTGAGGAGTATTAAAGTGGTACTGTGCGTAGCTGCCATTAGGACGTGCATACTCAACACTTATTTGTACTAAAACTTAATGCATTAAGTAATATTTAATTTAATGAGCTTAACACAGATATCAAGCCAGTTTGTGCTGCTTTTTAGAGGCAAGTTACAGACCATTTATGGGTTATAAAAAGTGTTTTTTACTTACATTTTCATTTCTGTTTTGCCAAAAGCATAGCATGGACTCTCACACAAACTCTTAAAGCCAGTTACATCTATTTTCTTTTAAACATTGCTGTTTCAGGTCATGGCAAGTTTAGTCAGATTTTTACTCGTGAGCATGCATTTTTTAGGGAGGCACAAAATTACTGGAGCAAAATCAGTTAAAAAAATTGCCTGAAACATTCTTTTTTGGAATTGGCAGATATTTACGTTTTTGCAGATATTTACAGGCGATATTTGGGCTGTATAAACTGGCCATTTATATCCCATATATTGGCTGTGACATTGGTGTAGTGCACAAATGAACCCTCCTGGTTTACCTCATCACCACTGAATGTCCATTTATATAAATAACAGTATAAAAAATAAAAAACAAACTGTTGTTTTCTTGATTCAAATCATTTTCTAACACAAATAGACTGTCTTCATGTCGAGAATAGGAATGTAATGGTTACTGGTAAAATGATAAACCGAGGTCAAATTTCCAACGGTTAGTATTACTGTTTCTTTTTTTAATTACAGTTAAACTGTGTTTGACTTCTGCACTTTGTCAAAAACTCGTGTGATAACGCTCATTGCCTGGAAAAGCCAGAACTATGGGTCTGTTCCTCAGTAGCTGGGCAGGAATTGCTTCAGGGACTACCATCAGTGAAAACACGCCTGGACATCGTCTAATATAACAGGCTGTAACATCGACACTAAATGCTGTAGGCAAACAAAAATGTTTGAGTTTATGTAAAATAGGTTAAGTTTATTTCTGGTCATCACAAAACTTTGAGCATGTTCATTTATGATTGTTCATAAAAAGAAACCTGTTGAAAATTCAAATCCATTTTTTTTCTTTTCTTGTAATTACACACGTTTCAAGTACTTATAAAATAATAAAGACAAATACTTCTCAGAATTGTTTAGTTTTATTTCTAATGAAAAAAGAGAAAATTTACTCAAATGACATTTCCTGACACATTTAATGACCAAAAAAGACCAGGCAGGCTGTTATAATCATAGTATTAAAAGGGTTAAATGATTTCAGCGTGTATGTTAAGTACTTTTTGAACATTGTGAGCACACTGCAACAATACCGCAGTGATAATGATAACCGTGATAATTTTGGTCACAATAACGGTGATATGAAATTTTCATACCGGTACATCCCTAGTAGAGAAAAGGCCAATTTCAGTAAAATAGAGGCTTTGTGTTCGTGAAAAAAAAAAATCAGTATTGATATCTGTATCAGCGATACTGAGTCTGGAAAATTGGCATATCGGATATTGGAAAAAATCCAATATCATGCATTGCCAATTTTTGTTTAGATTTTAAACAGACAGGTTGCATGTGGACCCTGGGCCGCCTGTTGCCCATGAAATCCAATCAGGTCCCCACTTTGGCTAGTGGTACCTCTGCTTTTTATCAATTCTCAAATACACTTCAGGCCTATAACTGACAAATAAAAGACAATGTAGGGAGAACTGCTTTATTGAAGGAGCGTTTCCTTTGATTGGAGCGAACAGAGCATGACCTTAACTGACCATTTTTCTGCAGGGAACACAGTACAATGACAGAACCAAGACTTGTCATGCCGTGTGCAAAAGTTCATCTGCATCTCTTGTTCAGTAAATTAAAAATAACAAATCTAAAATTAGGTGTATTAGATTCCTAATTTTGTTACTGTGGTATAGACACATGTCTTGTTAACTTTCAAATTTTACAAGAATCATAATAAAGTTCATAATCTTGTATGGTGACAGCCCTAAGCTTCTTGATCTTGCAGCCCTGTGAGCCTCCCTCTGCCTCTTACAGAGCCAGCTGTATGAAGGGCTGATAGTCATCACCTCGACACACTGAACAGGGACATGACCTATCCGTTCTATGTTACACACAAACACACACACACATCACAGGAGGGCAGACGGGACTCAGCGGCACCAACGAGGCCTCAACGGGCTCCAATTAATACCCCAGGCCTTCATATCCCCTCATCTCCTCATCTTTAAGAGCTGGCTGCAGATTAAATATTAATGCGTGTGCATAGATAGAGACATAGAAGACTCCTACACGGCTATCAATAATAAAAAAAACATCCCACAGCTCATGGTCACTCCTCGGCTGGCTCACAAAAAGAAAGGTAAAATGAGAAAACAGTGAGGCTCCGAGTCTACCCTCTCAGTTTGTCATCAGCTGTTAGAGGAAGACACTGGATACCAGGCAAACAACAACTGCAGAGGAATCAGACCAATGATCACGGCATGTATCTCCACTAAGGACAAGCTGAACAACAGCTACACAGATACGCCGAAGGCAAAAACAGAATTAGCCAAGGGCAAAACCTCACAGTGAAGGTCAACCTTTCGTTGGAAAACAAATGGATGTGTCTTGTAAACATGATTTTACCCAGCACAGAAATACACTCTGTTAGTGATGCTCCCGTGATTTTATTTCATTAACTTCAAACAGCGTGTAATGGGAGACTGGAGAGGTCGCAGGATAAAAAATATCTGCTACTGCATGTATAGCTTGACCCACATGGGATTTTTAGAGGAGAAAATAAACCAGTCACTTTAATAGGTACACCCATTCAAATGCTTATTACCAGAAATAGCTAATCAGCCAATCACATGGAAAAAACTCAGAGCATTTAAATGGTAAACAGACTTGAGCTTAAATATCGCTTTCCTAATCTCTTTCATTAGCTTTCACATTCACTCACTGATGGATCAAAGTTTCTGTGTATGTCGTCCAACAGTATTATCTAACACATTCATGCCCTTTCATACACATTTACATACCACTGCTGCAGCAACGGGAGCAACTTGGGGTTAAGTGACTTGCCCAAGGACACATCACCAGCTCCCGATTACCATCAGAGCGCACATCAGACTGTGCCACCAACGCAATTTAGCCATGTAGACATGGTCAGTATGACGTGCTGTAGTTTAAATCAAGCATCAGAGCGAAGAAGAAAGGTGATTTAAGTGACTGAATGTGGCATGGTTGTTGCTGCAAGATGGGCTAGTCTGCCAGAAACTGCTAATTTTGAGTTAATGAGGCTCAGGGATTAAAGCAGAAAACTAAAAATGTCATGTTCAAAGTAGAAAAAAAGGATCTTAATTAAAGTCTCCTGTCAAACAAAAGTTGATTTCTGTGGTTCATTTGGTGCACTGTTACGCTTGTCAAGACAGCCTGCAGTATATCCAAATAAACTGGCCAGTTGTTACCTGTTTGCAGGTATTACTGAATAAAGCAAATTTTAAAGCTGAGATAACTGTAGAAACAGAATTACAATGCGCATGAGGGTCAAGCATAAAGGAAAATTTCAGCAAGAACACAAACTAAGCTAACTTCCAGCAAGATAACACTCCTCGTTACAAAGCTCAAATCATCTCACACCAGTTTCTTGAACATGACAATAAGTTAACTGTACTCCAGTGGCCTCCACAGTCACCAGATCTCAGTCCAATAGAACACCTTTGGGATGTGGTGGAGCAGGAGATTCTCATCATGGATGTGCAGCCAACAAATCTGCAGCAACTGTGTGATCCTATCATGTCAACATGGACCAAAATCTTTGAGGAATGCTTCAGGCACCCTGGATCTATGCCACCAAGAACTGAGGAGGTTCTGAAGGCAAAAGGGGGGTCCGATTTGGCGCCAGCAAGGTGTACCTAAGTAAGTGGTAGGACTGAACGATATGGACAAAATTTCACATCTCGATATTCATGCCAGATATCCCGATACCGATACGATATGATACGACTACGGGCTCAGTGAAAACCAAGCATTTTTCAGAGAAATAAAAACATCATAATACAAAACAATGTGGAAAGTGCAGTTTTAGCACAGGGGAAATCTATATCGTTTATATCGTTGCTTTTCGATATTAATATCTTGAATGTTCATATCTCGATATCAATACAATAACGATGTATTGTTCAGCCCTACTAAGTGGTCAGTGAGTTTATATTCATGTTTTTATTCATCTCTGTGGTGATCCTATAATAGCATTTTACTTAAATTTTGACGAGTGACAAGTCCAAACATCTCACAGCTCGGCTCACAAATGATAGGGCTCTATCCATCAGTCGAGCACAAATGTGAATTGATCACTTTGACCTGTTTGTTTCATGGGGGAGACTGCCAGACCTCCTGAGCTGCTACTTTCTGAAAGTCTAAGGGTCATTATGTAAATTAAAATATTTAAATCCTGTCCACTCATTTTATGAGTTGTGTTTAGGGCAGTTTTTCTCCCATCGATCCCATCTCACATACGTCGCTCTTCCCACAGTAAATACATTCACTGATCAAAATTGCTAATCGAGGTAACGCTTAACATGTGGGATGTGGACAAACACTCGATGATAAATGAAGATCCACTTGACCCTTAGTAAGTCGAAGTGACAACTGAGCTCCAGTGGACATTAATTATTCATGAACAAAAACGCAGAGCAGACAAAGGAGGACAAAGTGTCTATGAGTGTGCTCTCACTGCTGCCCTCATTAACTGAAAGAGGATACAGTTCTGTGAGCATGACGCCATTTAACAAAGACTTGACAAGTACCTCCATTGATTGTTGATCATCTATTGTAACATGTGACACTGACGGGCCGACAGGCCAACAGCAGCGGGGAGATTTACTGGAATCCAGTAGAGACTTTAAAACTGACAGGTTAAGATGATAGAAATGCCTTTAAAGAACTAAAGCAGAGGGATTAACTCCAGTTCATGTTGTGGTGTCTAGCGCCTCCAAGTGGTGGAATATTAAACTTTGACTGTGAACCATAAACAATCATACTCTTCTCAACACCAGTGAAGGACAACTTCAGTCACCAAGAGGGACACATTACTTATTTTTTCAAACTGCCCTTTTATTACCATATATATCTAATCTCAATATAATGGTTCAAATTCAGTAATTATTACACCAGCACACATAACTTCAAACTCATAGAAATAGGAATGCTTGATCTACTTAGCAGAACAAATAATAAAAGCTAATAAAATCCATTTTCTCAATGCAATGACAGTATTTACTAATTTTATACTTACAGTGCTTAGCAAATTTATTAGACCACCACCTGATGTAAGGTATACGCCACAGCTGCCCAGAACAAACAGCATCGATAATTACTAATAATATTTTTATGTTTCTGTAATGGTTAATACACCAGTATGTAGAAGCTCCTTAACCATAATGATATTCTTCATGCTAAAATAGAAGTATTGTTGCAATCCATGAATTTTCAAATTTACTGTTTCAACAAGAAAAAAATAGATAGAAATAGTAAAGCACATTATTATTTCTTGATTAGGGTACCATGTTATTTAGTTACATTCCTAAACAGATAAATTAGTTTTAGTCGAATTATCTCATGCTTGATTCATTTCTGACTTCTCAATCAACTTTATTTCTATAGCACATTTAAAAAAAGAAAAGTCCAGTGAGTGGCTTTAGTTTGAGTGTACAAAGGTGAATTCAGTTGAATGTTGCTCATTCCTGTTCAAAATGTATGTCCAATAAAAATTACATCTTCAGCTGTAAACCAGTTTTTGAAAGATTTCTAAAACATTGTTTTAGAAATGTTTTTTTATCACAGGTGGTCTGATAAATTTGTTAAGCAATTTTTATTTAAAATACATTTTTATTTGTGAATGATTTTAAAAATGTCTTATATAATAGGCTATAAAATACAACCAGTTCCATCTACTACTGAGGACCAAGGGTGACCAGGCCTTTTCTGTCTGTGCCCCCACCCTTTGGAACAACCTCCCCAAGGAGATCAGATTAGCGACCTCTTTGTCCTCTTTTAAATCTCTTTTAAAAACACGTTTTTATCGATGTGCTTTTACAAGAGATATCATCTGAGTGTGCTTTTAATCCTCCGACGCTGCTTTTACTTCCAGTCTTAGACAGTTTTACAGGCAGCATCTTTCATTCTTTCATTTTTTATTTTGTCATCATTTTAACTTTTTATCCTCTTTTGGTTTTATTTACTTTCATTTTATCCCCTATTCCCTTTTATCTTTTAGTAGTTGTAGCCTTTTAATTTCTTCCTTCTTATCTTAGGTGTTATTAATCCTTTATTTATTTTGCTCTCTGTTTTGTCATTTCTGGCTCTTACGTGCTTTTCCACTTTTCTGTTTTAAATCTTATACTTTCTGTCTTTGTATTCCTCACATTTCTCTTTTATTTTTATTTTATTCTCGTGCTATTAAATTTTGTACTTTGTAACCCTGTTCTGAAAAGTACTAAATAAATAAAGTTTATTATTATGATTATTACTAATTTACTATATTCTTGTTAGTAACCAATAGTATTCATATTATTCAGAGAGATTATAGCAGAAAAATTGTTTCAGTGTAAAATTTTAAAGACAAAAAGAATAAGCAGGGAAATTCTCCATTTATCCTCTTTGTCATTTCAAGTTATGTTTTCAAACAGTAGTTAAAAATGATTTTCTTTTCTTGTCTGTTGTTCATAACTGATCTTTTGTGACTTATTTAAGCCGATTAATGTAAAGTTCAGAAAGCAATAAAATAAGAAAGCCTACAGTATAACAGTGATCATCTCCTAGGGCTGTCACCTTACGCTCAATATCCAAACATCTGTTCAAACTAGGGGGTAAAAATCATATTTAAACTGTACATATACATTTGGATTGAAAACATACAGTGCAGCTACACATTAGGTTGAAAATCTTAGATATCTTGGAATATTAGTGTGTATGTTTGAAAACCACTCAAATTTGATTTTTGGCAAAAGTTTCAGCCCTATCATCAACAGAAGATCGCAGGACCAAATCAGACCTCCTCAGAGCTTTCCAAGAAGCCCTTTGAATATTATCAAGTTGAGAAAAATGTGAGGACAAAATATATTATTGTTTAAAAAGTTTCTATGAGGCATGACTTTATGTTTGACCCGTTTTACAGAAACCCACCTGTCAGCCATTTTGTAGCAAATATTCAACGAGGGATATGGGTGTCACTTCCAGAGATGGACACCATGACAGCCCCAGAAATGAAAAAATATTAAAGGTGTGAATAAAATAATTTTACATTCAAAGTGAATAGTATTTAAAAAGATTAAGAACAGATTTGAAACATCTGAATCGATTCAAAACAACCTTTTATTTCCCCTAAGCACACTCCATACTGCAGTGCATCTAAATTGTTGCGAATATGCTGATGCAAACATTACAAAGACAAAACCTATACATCTTGAGCACATTTTATTGTGCTTTTTATTCGTCAAATCATATTATCCAGCCTCGTAGTGCACTGCGGACAGGAGCAGATGCCACAATGAAGACTTTTTTAACCTTTTTTTGTGAACCATGGATGACAGAAAAATCAGTTTTGAATCAGATTGTATGCCCTGGAATCACAACAGAATCTAATGATAAACTATTGGAAGATTCCCACCCCTACAAAAATATCTGTTTCCCTCATGTAACAGGCAGCAGTATGGGTGGTAGGGACTTATCTCACATTGAAAGGCTCAGAATTAGCTGCATTTTGGAAGAAAATCAAAGTCTAAAAATATATAATAATTAGCAAAAACAATCCTATTATTTGACTTTACTTTAGAATATGACCCCACAGTGTCTAGAAAACAAATGTGCCTTGTACAAATGCAGTTGTACAAGGGCCAAGCACAAAATAAACTATTTTATTGCAGTTTGACATTAAGTTATGGGAAATGAAACACTTGGTGTGAAACATAATGGCAAAAAAGTCAGTGGATAAAGTAATTAGTTTTTTACTAATGAAGCAGCCTCAGAGTAGTTCAAGGCTACAGGTTTACTGGACCAAATGAAAAACACAAGCATACTGCAATTCTTCACTCAACTAAACTGAGTCTACCAAACTTTGTGTAAAAGCAACCTTGAATCTGACAAATCCCACACTTGCCAGTTTTTTCATTCATGCAGCTAATCTCAAATCACGTTTCCTTTTTTATTTCTTTTGTTTTGTGTGTTGTAGTGTTGTATTTACCTTATAAGATGGCAGGAAACAGAGCACACCCTTTGCCACCACCTGGCAGACGTGAAGAAGCAGAGCGCCAACCTCGTCCTGGAAGGCATAGGTCTCAGCGTGCTGGAAGGTGGCACACAGTTTTCTGCCCTGGGGTCCTGCACCAATAGTTCCAACCCAAACCTGGAAAAGACGTATGTTTCATATCAAGGATTAAACGTAGGTAAGTATATATTTTTGCGCTATTCAAAGGGCAAATCTTATTATTATTTGAAGCCTTTAAGAAAAAAATCTCATCAAGCTACTCCAGTTTTTTTATGACCTTGGGCCTAAGCTGTGTCAATGTACTGCCATCTTTGATCTTCACAAATCGTTTTAAGTAACATAAAAACAGGGTCACTGCTATTCCTTAAGATGCCTCTTCAGTGACTGTAAAACCCTGATTTTTTACAACTCCAAGCGTCCACTCACTTACATGTCTCCTTTTGTCCCTTCTAACTCTTTCCCATAAAAAAAGCACCAAACCTTTCAGGCCTTCAGCTGAGCTTCATAAAAATCAACGGTCAGACAGTGACACCTAGTGGGCATAAGTGAAAAGGCGCAGGTTTTGGATATCCAAAAACAGTTTTTAAGTAATTGGATACATCTTAAACATATTAGCCAGAATTCTTCAAACACTCTTACTGACCCAAACGTGGTCTATATTAAGAATGATTGATGTATTAATACAGCAGTTTTAAAACAACCTATGAGATCACTAAAGACAAGGCGTTGCCATAAAAAATCAAGATCAATGCTCACATTTTTTTTTGATGATGTTGTTTTATGCCACGTGTTTTGCAGAGGTTTGTTGATGCTCAAGACTTGTGCTTAAATCTACTGACCTGGGACTTGTTGATAACATGGTTGGCCTCCAGCTGGATGGTAAATTTCACACCGAGTTCAGAGGAGAAGGAGCCCATGGGTGACAGAGTTCCTGACGTCAGCACGATGCTGTGAACCGAGCCACTCAGATCAGAGAATGCCTGTCAGATACAGACACAGAGATGATTGACGTCATGTCTACACATGGGCGGGTATTTTTGAAAACAGCTTATTCTGTGCAGTTTGGCTTTCTGTCCATATGTAAACAGTGTTTTATGTCACCGAAAACACATATTTTAGAAAACTCCTGCAAAGGTGAAGATTTTCAGAACTCTGTTTTGGACAAACATCACACTCTGTGCCGACTTCTCCACAGGGTGACGTCACATTATACCACATTTTCACTGTTGCTTACACGTGTTTCAGCAGACTTTGCTAATCTGTTGCTGTTTTGCTGAATGGACTCTTAAATGATCAATCAAACTTTCAGCTGCCCCCCTCACTATGATGCTGTTTTAAAAACACTTCAATGATACAAACGCTGTTTTGGACAAGACCTGGTGTTATTGTAACACAAGTGCCCAGGTTGACCGGTGACCAATGACGGATTGCCTCTGGGGTTACCATGGTTACAACAGTTGTTGAAAACAACAAGAGACCAGGACACTTTTTAATAACAGGATACGATCAGGATTATCAGATATGGCTTGTAATAAAATATTAACAATTTACTCAAGATGCCTGCTGACACAGAGAACATAGCCACAAGTTAAACCATAACACCAGCCAGTAGTCTGGAAATATATATATATAAACAGATTTTGCATTAAAATAAAAGAAAACAATTTGTATATCAAAGACATCCTTACAATGCATTAAACAGTGTTTAAACTGCATTTATGTGTTTTTGTGTTTTCATGTGGATGTTTTTTTTTTTTTCCAAAAACTTGAAAAGGGAGGAAACTTCAATTTTCCAACATACCTGCCAACATGTGGACAAAACCTAATGCTTTCTTGTATTATCAAATTATATAATATTCAAGATTTATAAACAGCAAAGAAACTGTGAGAGCTAGAATTAAAATGAAGTCTGCAAAAGCATCAGTACAAAGCTAAAATGATACAACATCCATTATACTGCTCTATGCTCCATTTTGAAGGGAAATTAGATGCATGGGAACATCATGAGCATGCACGAACAGCCATCCCTGCATCAGCATGTCAGGGTGACACCTTTTAATCCCTTTAATGCTCACGTTACTGTTCTTCCTCAGCTAGGGCAAGCATCAGTTTTTTGCCTCGTAAATAAAAAGTGAGAAGGACTTTTCATTCTAAATGTTAACAGACTTTAAATTCCATCAGTGGGATCTCCATGGCAGGCTCTGTCATGTCTAGCTTCTCACCACGGCGGGGTTGAGGCACCAGAAGCTGAGTGTCAGGACTTCTGTCTTGACACGGACGCTCTGGCGTTGCCTTTGACGTGGTCGAACAAAGAAGCCACGCTCATCTGGGACATCAGGTGGGACTTGATTGGTCCATGCGTAGCTCCTCTGCAGTGCCACACGGTAGTCATCAGCAAACCTGCAGACACACAGAGAAGAAAAGAGTACCTTTGGTTAAATCCTCTGGAACATAAAACCTGAATTGAGCACTGTTATGGTTGTCATTTTTGGTTTGATTCTAACCTGCAGTTGTCTCTAAAGAGGAAGTCGAGCACCACAAAGAGGCTTTTGAGGACAGTGGAGGTGGCTGAGCTGATGGTTGGGACTTGCACCATGTCCTCTCTACCATTAATCAATCCAACACGTTCCTCTTTCTCCAGCACTGCAGCCAGATTTTGCTAGAAAGCACAGAGGGAAACACGTGTGAGCAACAGAAAGTGCTGAAGGACATCACAGAATTTAAACAATTACATTTATGAGTGCATTTTCTGCAGGTGCTTTTCTTTGGCTCAGAGGTGATGTTGAGCTGAATGTGAGTTTTTACTTGGTAAATATTCTTACATGTCCATGAAACAGTGAGTCTGGCCATAGCGCAAGTACAATAAACGCAAACTTTGGCATAAGTTCTTGTTTACTTGATCCTTTTATAACTGTTCATATTTTTATAAGTATTCACATGATTTTTTTTTATTTTCAGTGTATTGCAGTTCATACATAGATACATACATACTTTCAGATGTCTGTGTTTGATGTTGATCATCTAGGTTGCCGAACAGTTTCCACAATGTCAACTCATCTTCAATACAGCAAAAGCTCAATACTCCTTTCTTTTAATAACAAAACAGGGATGTATAAAACCAGAGAGTGAGACGGAAGAAAAAAAAACCACAAAGAACAAAAAAGGAAGCAATAGGAGATATTGTGGCAGTTTGAAAATATTGCTGTTCAGTCAAAACGAGCAAGCATCCATTTATTTCCTATTGCCACTGACAGGTGTAACACGTTTTTTGTCAATCAGATGTGTTCCGAATATTGTTCTGTGTCCTTTTCACAAAAGAGACCCATTTTGCCCACATCTTTGTAAATTTGTCCATTTGTAAATTAAATGAATATGCAATTTTTTCAATTTGATATATTTCATTTACTGTATCCACCCATTCGGTTATTGTGGGAGGTTCTGGGTGCGTCCATCGTCTTGTATTCACATGATTTTAATCGCTGAATGTAATTTCTCTCCCTCTGGTCCACAGCTCTAACCCCTCTTTTTTCTTTATTTCACATTTGAGTGGAAAATTACTTAGAGGAATTTCATGTTTTCAGTAAAATGAATGCGAAGACGGGTTGTTTGTACCTGCAGGATGTTGAAGGTATCAGGAGTGATTCCAAGGCCATGAAAGATTCCCAGTATGTCCTTCCCGTTCCAGACTTTACAGGCGCTCTCATATCCTCTCTCTGCCAGAAGGCACTGGCTCTCCTGGATCCAGCTACAAGATTACAAATATTTATTCAGGACATATCTGCTTGATGATTGAAAACAGATGTTAAAGGAATATTTCAGGTTGTATGAGGCACTTATCAATGGTAAGTGTAGGTAAGAGTAAGCATGAACATATGCATTAATATCATCGGCACCAGTCTACCGAGCATCGATGACAATGGGGAGGTGAGGTGTCTAAGCTCCCCTGCTCTGGAACTCTCCCACCAGACCTTTCGAAATCTGAACTCTCTATCCCTCTTCAAATCTCGACTCAAAACCCACCTGTTCAGGACTGCATACTCAATTTAACAACAACCTGGCATTTTCATCCACTTATCCGTCATCGTCTGTTGTGCTTTGCTGATTTTAATGTCCTCTTGTCGACTTTTTTGTTGTTCTTTTATCTTGTACAGTGTCCTTCAGTGTCATGAAAGGCGCTTTTAAATAAAATGTATTATTATTATTATTATTGTTATTATTATCATCATTATTATGCAGAACCAAGAGGATACTGGAGGACAGCTCAAACCCCAGCCACAGCCTTTTAACCTTGCTGCCATCAGGTGCTGAATGCACCATCTGCACTTCTCCATATCGAAGGATTTTTATTTTTGTTTCGTTTTTGGAGCCACATTCTAATTCCATTGTGCAACCTGTTGTACAATGAAAAATAAACTCTCTTGTATCTTGTAACTTGTGTCTTGAACCTTGCTTGCAAAGCTGGTTGTGGTGCAAAGAAAATTGGTTTTAGCTGAAAAGACTAAAAGAGAGTTGTCAGTGCAACAGCACTGAGTTATTACCTCTACAACTTTGATGTTTGTGTGCACAACAGTTAATAGTTACATTCACCGGTAATAAATGTGTCCACTATCAGCTGTAGCCTTCTAGGTGGGACAAACCTTATAATACCATACCAGAAGTAACTTCAGCAAAGTCTCTGAACAAGGATTGCACGGCCTGTTATATGCTAAATGAATTAGTTTATTGTTGTTAATTTCTAGATACAACACCAGTATCTTCCGCTGCTTTAAGAAACAAAACTACTCACTTCATGAGGCTGTAGCAGAAGTCTCTGAGCGGCTCATGCTTGGTTCGTCTGATGTTGATTTTGATCATCCCATCAAGCTCATCTCTTGATGTCAGCAGACTATTGTTGTCCAAAGTGTAGCTGGCACTCTCCCTTGCACAGTCCTCAATGTTGTGGGCCTCGTCCAGCACCAAGATCTGACCATTCAGGTTGATATCCAGCTGATGAAAATGAAGATAGAAATGAAGAAAATCAATCCCTAAATTTCACCACAAACATTCTGCGGCTCTTTCTCTTTTTAAAAAACTTTACTCACGTTCTGTCTGATCGTCGGGTCCAGCAGGTAGTTATATGGGCAGAAGATGATTAAAGCCTCCTGCATTAATTCACGGGCTGCAAAGTAGGAGCATGCTCTGATCCGTTTGCCCAGAGAGACCAGGTCCTCGATGTCCCAGGCATGATGGAGTCCATGGACCCGCTGGAGAACAGACTGGTCCCTCATCCTCTGCACTCCATGGTAGTAACGGCATGATCTACCCTGTAGGGTTGTAGTTTTGGCATTAGTGCAGTGTGCTACAATGCTGACATTGGTAGAAACTTGTCAGTAAACAGAGAGCAGAAACTTTGGGTGGGAAAAGGCAAGTCGAGATACTAAGGCTGGGGAAATACCATTTTTTTAAAGTACTTTTGTGTGCTTTTACTGCCCTTCTTTGATAGAGGAGAGACATAGATTAAGTCAAGAAATGTCTCAAAACTAAGTAAGACTTTTCAAATAATTTCAGGTTCTGTCACTTTCCTTCATAAACTTTTTAAATAAGTTTGTGGCTTGAAATTGCATAAATTTTTTTTACAACACTATTACAGAGTATTTCAAAGTTAATAAAACAATCTATTTTTGTACAAATTTTCCATAACAGCCCCACGTTTTTACTTTTAAGAGCTTAATGTTTTGTGCAATTGAGAGTCTGTGGTTGCCTCAGATAAGACAGATTTTGAAGAAATTAAGTGTCCAAACAGGTGCTTTTTTGTTTGGATGTTCATGAAACACACTTTTAATAGGTATTTTCAAAATAATGGTCAAAAGAAGGATACAGAAAGAAAAAAAACTGCAGGTCTCCATTTTGCATGATCACAAAGTCAACATCGAACAAACTGCAATGTGACTACTGGGTATGGGGACATTGACATTGGATGTAAAAACAATACATTCTAATTCATCCTAATTTCAACTTTATGACCCCTTAGAAAAATCATTAAAGAGCATTCAGTTAAAAACTTTTGCTACAACAGACAATTAAAGCAATGGAGATTTCATCTTATGAAAACATTTTTTAACTTGCAAAAATTTGGCAACCTGTAGGGGAAGGTTACCAATGTTACCTTAAAAGCTAGAAACATTGCTCAACCACAATAATTACAAAGTAAATCTGTATGATATATTCTTAAATAAGTACAGGGAAAGAAAAAGGAAAGTGACTTGGGCTGATGGCCATTTTACTTTCCCTCTCTGGTTTCCAGTTGAACCAGAGGTGACTTATAGTATTTCAGATGTGTTCCTCCTGTTTCCTGTGATCAGGTGTTGCAGTTATTGTAACCGTAAGCATGTTCTGACACTTACACAGTGAATTTAAAAGACGTGTAAAGAAGCAGCATCTCATGTAGCGAAGAGCAATTACTCTGTCAAACCTTGTGTCTGCTGCTCTAGACGTCCCACCCTGTTCTTTATGGGTTTAACAGCTGGAGGTGACACTGTCTCACATCAATACTGTAAAACCTGGACTCGGTAACCTTTAAACACAATAATCATGTCAGATCTATGCTTAACTGACACTGACACCCTGCATGATAAGAGGGATGGGGTTAGAGGTATTACAGACCACTATAAAAGGCAGGACTTCTTTCTGGATAACCTCTATAGTAACAACATAGAAGCCAACATAGAAAGCCAAAACTGTGGCCAATAAATGCTGGCAGAAAAAGTGAGCTAATCCCTATGATTAAAATGCTCAAGTGTGGAGCAAATAAAGCAAGTTCACAGCCTTTTAGAAGAATCACTCTAGGTCTCTAAAGCCCCTGTCTGTATTCATCATATATGAGAATCATAATTGAAAAGACACTGACATATATATTCAAATATCTTTCCATTTTATTACATTAGTCTGTCTCCCAGCTTTTAATGTGAGAGTACTATTACTACAAATTGACTGACATATGATGACATTTTTTACAAGGGTTTTTCACGGTTTATACATCCAGTGACTTTTTGCCTCCACTATGAACAGCACAAAGGCACACTGGAGTATGAGGAAGGTAACTGCATCCACACAGGTGTTTTAAGGGCAAGGCAGGATCAGCAGAGCCACCGAAGGAGCACAGCGCTGTGTGTGTGTGATTATCTGACTGTGCATGTCAGCTCCTGCTGTGCCACGCTCTTGCACACTTTCCCAACGACCCCTAGCAAAATGGGTTGATGCTGTATATGACGCGGACCCTTTTTGCAGCACTTTTGCAGAAATGGGCTCTGAAAAGGGCTTGAAGGGATAATTTGGGCTTTTCGAAGTGGGGTTAGGCCCATGGCACTAATAGATATAATTGCCTATGAAGTAAAAGGCCAGCTCTGCCCCTGTGGGAAGATAGACAGGTACGGACACTAGGCAATCAGTACATTGTGCCACCGAAAGCCTTACAATTACCCCACTTTCAGGGTAAACTACACAAAAAAAATGTTAGCTTGACAAGACACTACTGTGAGAGCCTTTACAGCATTTCATTTGCCCTCACGTCGCACATCTAATTCATTTATTATTGTCTTCATAAACATGTTTCAGGTAAATCAAGTTTAACTAAATCTTTTGTGCATGTGTTTCAAATTATTTCCAAATTTAAGAGTTCAAAGAGTTTGTTGGCAAACCAATTGGTGATGATTCTGATGCTTTCTTCCTGTGGTCGAAGGTTAAGACGGACAGCTGACTGATGTGTTTTTCTCTACATAAATCACTGTGTTCATACGACACAGTAACCTAACCCTGACCAGACTACACCCTGAGGTGATGAAGACACAAAGCAGAGAGGGAGAGGGGTTATGACTCGGACATATGACAAAGTGAGACAATTGCTATGGGAGGCCGACACCTCCAATGACAGCGTAATTGTCCTCATTACAGTAGGCGCCTCAGCTTTAGGACAGTATGGGGGGGTTACAAGTGTCTCATGTCTCTATAAAAAGATCCCTCAATGGCTCTTGACCTTTAAGTGTGTCAAAGAGAGCCTGCCAGACCAATTGTGGATATTGTAGCTATGTAATTGCTGCTCTAAGGCGACGATGTTTGAGGAGTTTTTTGTCGTTATATCTGGGTTTGTGTTACAGGATTACTTGAGTAGACGAGTTAAATCTATAGGGATCAAATAACTCAATCAAACTTTGGGTGTGTTTTATCTTATATCTCTTTAGTGTCAGGCTATATCCTGATTTAAACAATTCTTTTTTTCAAGTAAAGAAATACACAAAAAACAGTAAAAATGGGTGTAAAATCAATCTGGTTTATAAATGTTCATTCTTACGTCTTTGGCCTCCAGCAGCTCCTTGCAGCGTTCATTGCGGTTGAAGTGAGGAGCCACCTCGGGGTTGACACACGTGTGGTCTCTGCTGGATAAAATGGTCATGGGTATCCCTGAGTACACAGTCCGCTTCAGCTCGTGGGCAATCTGCGTGATCTGTTTGTGGGTCCGTGTGCCAAAGAAGATCTTTCTGATCTTCTGTCTGCCCTCCTGGTCATTGCTCTTCATGCCATCTTTTGAGGAAGCACATTGGCAGCGGGAGCACGGTTCAGGGGACTGGAGAAAGACAAGGGCATGAATATTACAAGGCATTTGGTAATCTTATTATGGAGTCTTCTGGAAAATAGCTCTACCAACTATTTTTACTTTTGACACTGAGTTTATTAACAGGTTAGTTGTAGAGGAAGGTTGAAAGTTAAAAGTTTGAAAGACTGAAGTCTCGGTATGTGAGTTAATGAGGGCTGTGAGCAGAACACGCAAGTTTTTTGCCAAATAAACAGGTGAAATTTTATTATTTTGCCCACATAAAATTTGTTTTTGAGATTAGCTTTCTTTTCAATCAATCAATCAATCACACTTTATTTGTATAGCACTTTTCATACAAGATTACAACAGACAGAAAACAGAATTAGAGGACTGAGGAAACGCTATCTTGAATATAAAATGAGGAAACACTGCAGCTAAGACTAAAATGATTATTAAAAATCATGAAAAGAAATTAGATTAAATAAATACTACAGGGAAAAGTAAATCAATAAATGAATAAAATTTAAATAAATAATATGGTAAAATGAGATAGCTTAAAACCAAATGCATGATAAAATCTGCTAAAAGAGGATAATGAAAAGAAAATCGATCAGAGAATAAAATTCCAAATAAAAAATCTGAACTGAAATGGAGAAATAAAACAGATTAAGAGGATTAAAATAAACAAAGACAAGAAGAGATAAAAAAACATAATCAGCTAAAAGCCAGACTAAAATAGTAGGTCTTGAGTTTGCTTTTAAAAATATGAACAGTAGTTGCTGTTAGAAAACAGTTGAGGCTCAAGCTGACACCATGAACTCTATTTCCTCCCCGTAACTATCTTAAAATGCTTTTCTACAGGAAGTTTCAAGCTATTTCTCGAATTCATAAATCAAATATCTTATTATTGCTTTAGCCCTGTGTTACAGCCTCTTATGAACGCTAAGTTAAAAGTGAGTTTTAGAACAAGTAGGAAGCCTAAGTTTTGTCACATGCATGAGTAAATATTTTGTTCCCAGTTATAAACCAGACTATTGTTATCATCATTAATGTTAAACACATGCTAAATCAGTGCGTCTCCATTGAATTACATAACCTGGCTACCTGTTTACCTTACCAAGTTGTCTGTCTTTAATGAAAGCAAATAAAAGCAAAGGTACAAATGTGACTTCAGGACTAACTCTAAAGTATTAATTTATACATTTTAAGATACTCCTCTAGAATTATGTTCCCACAAATGTATACATTGGGAGATTATATTATTTTAAAGGTCCCATATTCTTCTCTTTTTAACAAATTTCCTCTGGTTCAAGATGTCTCCAGAACATATATTCAAAGTTTCTTGCCAAAAAAATCTTCACAGATATTGATTCTAGCATGACTATACCCTCCTATGTTTCAGCCCTACTCAGAGAAGGTTTTAGAGTAAATATGAGCTGTGTATGACTGCGCCCCATATAGGAAGGAGGTGAGGCTTCTACTTTCCAGCTCTATGCTCTGATGTTTACTATGGCTGCACAGACATAATTGGGCACATTCCTTCCTCTTGAGCTGACTGTGGGCTAAACAAATGCCTGGATCAGAGGAGTGTCTCTCGTCTGGGAGAGGTGACAAATGCTCTTCTGACATTTGGAGAAATTTTTAAAACTGTTTGTCAGGATTCTTATGAACATGAATAATTCAAAACAAAGCTGTTTTGAATAATTCATATGTCTGTATTGCTGTAAATATGTCTGTTTCATTTACTATTTTAGTTTGCTATTACTTTCAGAGTCTCTTCAGCCAACTTCAAGGAGACATTTAAGGAACTACACTTCCAAATTTGCTTCATTTTTAGACAGTGAAGGTTGCCACTCAGTTTTAACCATTAAAAAATATTTATATATGTCCTTACTGTAAAACTGAGAACTTAACACAGGGCCTGATGGCTATTCTATGCCTCTTGAAGCCCAAGTTGACACTTGAGGATCTACAGTAGGAATGTGTATTGGCAAAAATCTGGGGATACAAAGTTATCACAATACAGGGGTGACGATACACTATATCACGACATATCACAATATTTTAAACAGGGCAATTCATAACGTTTTTTACTGATTTTTTTTTTTTAATTTCCATAGTACTTAGAACCCATCATTAAAAAATACAGATGAATGAATCCTATTTCACCAAGGCATGGTCTGTGGATGTGGCTACATTTTATTGTCTGTCCCCATGACAGAAATAAAAACAAATGTTACTGAGATGAGTCAAATAGCTAAACGCCTGCAAACTCCTGAACTATTGTAAATAATTAATGAATATGATATCAATATTGCACTATAAAATACTGATACAGTTTTATTACATAAAATATCCCATTGTATTGGTGTACCTGTATTTTTGCATCCATTAACTGCAGGTTGTATACTTCCATGTTGGATTATTTTGCAACTTCATTTTGACAGAAAAAAAAGACAACTCATCCTGATAATAAACTACCTCTGAAGTCTTCCCTGTCCGCTTTTATACCAATACATGGACAGACATATAGAATTAGCATCCATACATAAGATGTGCTGTCACTCATCAGCTGGTGACCTTTAGAGGCTGTAAGATGATCTTCCACCTTTGTCCGCACTGAGAAAATCAAGCTGCTTCATAATTGGTTGACCGGTGACGTGGTGGATTCTTTCTTTCTGAACCTTCACAGGAGAAGTGTAGGTGACAACACTGATGAAACTGATCCTGTTTATGTGTTGAGCTCTTTTAAGTGGTGTACTCTTTGACTATTCAGCTGCTCACACACACCGACCAATCACAGGCTGTTGAACACTGTAGGACCATATAAACTGTTTCATTATCAATAGTATCAGCCAGAAGAGCAGCGGTGCTTGTGATGGTAATTTTTATATCCAATAAGTGCCAACACATTAAGTATTTTTTAAAAAGGTTTATTTGTTTTATTTAAATTTGATTGAACATCTTGAAGAACATAAAACAATTTTTGATTTAAAGATAGTAATCGTTAACACCACTACCATTTTTTGGTTTTTACTGTTTAATGGAAAGACAAGACATTTTTACTTAAACTGGTTAGAAGTTTGTATAACCAGGTTGTATAGGTTTTAATTGGATCCATGTTATATATTAATAAAATGATGGTTAAAGAAATTCCAGCTCCTAACAGCAAACTATTCAGCTTACCCCAAGAAAATTTATTTTCTTTTACTAGCTGCAACACTCGGTGATCAACACTTAACAGCTTTTGTTCCTTCCAGACCTTGAACACATTTCAACATAACCATTAAGTTAATTAAATTACCAATATCTGGCTGGTTTCAATTTGGATATTAAAACTGGACAAATATTTGGAACCAGAGGCTACTCCAAAATTGGGAGCACCTTTAGGGCCGATTTATGTTGTTGAGGAGGATGTCTGTTCTGCTGCAGCCAGTGTTAGGTGTGTGCACACCACCTGCAGCAACACTAGATTCATTGAGTTTTTGTTTTGTTTTGTTTTGTTTTTTAAGCTGATGATTAAATGGTTGGCTGATGCTTTTTGGTTGATTGATTTTTGTTTTGGTTTGGGTTTTTTTGTGCTTTGAGACAATACAGGACAAACACACAAACGAGGTGAGAACAACATTTGTTAGAATATGGTTGGTGGTATTCACAGTTGTATTATTATTACAAAGACATCTATGATATTAATGAATGATAGTAACAAGGCCTGCATGATAATAATAATAATAATAATAATAATGATGATGATAATACCAACAATAATAATAATAGTAAATATTACAATTATCAGACAGTCAGAAGACACAATAATAAAAGAAATAAAAACAAAATTCAAAATGGAAGAGTAGAAGAAAACAAAAGGAAGGCATGTTGATAATAAAAATAACAACAATAACTATAAAAATATAAAAGGGGGGGTCAAGAAAATAAATCAGCAAATAGACAAGTAAGTCTGATGGGTGAGTACTAATGGTTATGATAGTAATGATAATTGTAATAACAACAACGGTATTATTAATAATAATATCAATAATAACAATAATAACAATAATAATAACAATAATAACAGTGTTTTTTGTTTTTATTTTTATTTTTATTCTTTTTCCCTCCAGTCATAATCATCGCTTTCATTGTAAAATCTTTTAGTTAAGGGTGGGATGGATGGTCATGTACGTGGCTTTAGTTATAAGTTTGTTTCTTGTGCTCTGCGTGAGGTGTGGGTGAGATTTGTGGTTGGGTAAAGGTGAGTTATGAATGAGTTCCACGTTTCATTAAAGGCTGACATAATGGATTTCCAGTTTTGAAATACTACCTTCTTGGCAATAGAGAAATGAATAGTGGGTTTCTGTGTTTGCTGGGAATATCAACTTGTGTCAAGTCCCCCAGCAAGCAAAGCTTTGGAGACGTTGGGATTCTGCAGCCCAGGACGGAGGAGTTGATTGTGATGCATAATGATGTGTGCTGAGCTTCTTTTCACGTATCCTAAAACTACTGAAAGTGAACCAGTGTGTTTAAAATAACACATCACAGGACTCACAAGACTGCAAAGCCAGTCTTGATAAGCCAACATGTTATTAATTATCAAGCTCCCGATTCCTACAATGATGAGATATATTTACAAAGCATTCTGGGATCATTCACAGCACCAACTAGGAAGACCACTTTCAATCTCTTTCATCCCTTATTTTGTCAAACTTATCCACAAAATGGAAACATCACGGTTTAAACCTTGCAGCCGATTTGAGTATTTTGCCGACCATGTCCATCCATTCATGACCCCAGTGTAGCCATCCTCTGATGGTCACTTCTGGCAGGATAAGGCTCCATGTCACAAAGTTTACATCAAACTGGTTCCTTGATCATGTCAATGGTTAACTGTAGTCAAGTGGCCTTCACAGTCACCAGGCATCAATCCAATAGAGCACCTTTGGGATGTGATGGAACAGAAGATTTTCATCATGGACTGACAAATCTACAGCAACTGAGTGATGCTATCATGTCAATATGGACAAAAATCAAGAATGTTTCAAGCACTTTGGTGAAAAATAAGGTAGTTCTGAAGGCAAAAGGAGGTCCAACCTGGTACCAGCAAGGTGTACCTAATGAAGTGGCTGCTGAGTATATAACTTAGAATTGATGAGTTTTGCAACTGATTTGAAATGTCCGGTTTCCACATTTCTGAGAACCACACCTATTGTATTTTACTATTAGTCAAGCATACCTCAGATGCTTGACAAACTCGTTTTCGCGCTAACTCTTCCCCATATTACCATAATGATTCTACACAGGCATGAGAGGTATGTGTGGTCACGCACGGCAAGCTGCGATGGGGATCAGAAGGTAGCACTTCTGATGACTGATGAGCAGCTCCAGTTTCCCGGCAGCTCAGATTTTCCGAGCATGTTTGCCCATCAAATATTACAATGTGTGATGGAGTGTAGGCCAAAGGGAGCCCTTAGAGAGCCGCCTCTCAGAGTTAAGAGGGATAACGAGCCCTGAGCCCATGTGAAAAACAAACAGAGGTGCTGCAGGGCCCCAACACCCGATCAGGTTACCTTTCTCCTCTGGAACAGTTACGCTCCACAGCCTGGGCCCTGAGCCTGATCACCTTACCTGCTGCTGCCACATTAAACAGAGCCATCCAAATATCCTGCCCCAAGATGGCCAATAATTACTTATTCATTGGCAGGTGGGGGGAGGAGGGGGTGGGCTCGGGCGGTGTAGAAGGGCCCACTGATGAATAGAGGCTCTTGTCAAAAGCTGCAGCAGGAAACAGCTGACACAAGAGTATCCTTTTACGCGCCTGCCTCCCTGAGATGCTGCGACAACGAGGTTTGAAGGCTGGCCCCACCACCCGGAGCAGACACCCCCTAGAAAGGAATGCAGATAACTGGCGAAAGAGGCAAACTGGACGCCAACTCTGCTCGCTACGAGAACATACCGGTTCTTTCAGCGCACAGTAATCCAGCGGTGTCGCTCCCTGGGTGCTGTTAGCAAAAAGAATACTCTTGTTTAGTCTATCATATTACTATGGTGGGGGAATAACGCAATTAGGTATGCAGCATATTGACTGTATGAGCTGCTGCTGGCTTAGAAAGCAAGTAGTAAAGAGGAAAACTGCTGATGTGTAATGTTGATATTTTGCAAGTATGTACCAATAGAGGAAGGTTAAAATGAAGATTAAGTTTGCTTTGATATGCCAATATATCATCATGTACACCTTGCTGGTGTGAATCGATAGAGATTACAGAATCAATACAGCCCCAAATGCTGTGACAAAGTTGTTTGAAAAAAAATCACCCACGATGCAATAATTAAAAAAAAAAAAAATCATCCGTTCCAAGGTCTCTGAAGATCTGAAACGTTAGTGTCCTAAATTGTCAATGTAAGTGTCTTAAGCTAGAGCAGCGTAATCTGTTATCTTGACAACCTGTTTTTTGTTAGGTTGATCACACTCTCACTGCAAATGAACCACTGCAGGGGTCAAACAGAAGTGAGCCCAGATCACTTCTTTCAAGCATTCTCTGAGAAGTTATATTGTACCAAAGCAGGGTTTGATTGCTTTGTTCGTACGTGGCAAATAAACAGAGCCCGCTTGTATCGGGACAACTCTTTCTAACAATCAACGTGTAAAAAACACCACAGGGGGGAAACATTATTGCTTATATCATAGTTAACAATGATGATGATTTGGAACAAAAAAAGATGGCAGTCCAGTCGCCCCTGTCATTTTCGCAGTTTGGAACTATTTCTCTCTTTTAGTTGATGATATGAATGAAGATCATTAAGTGTCCTGACTCTATCACTTTAAAACCTGCTATTCAGAAAAAAGTGTGTTTTACAGCTTAAACATATGGAAATGTTGCCAATAATTTTGTATAATTAATCCAGGTATCAAAATAATTGATTTGCATGAGAACTATACCAAGTTTATGGTTCTGGTGCTGTAACTACAATTTATTATTTCTTTACCAAAAAATTCAATATTTATATCAAAAGATGTCCAGGTTATTTTTTGTCTGTATAAGCCCTTGTCTGTTGCACAGGTAAAGATAAACTCCCTCCTTGTAAGTTTAATAAGTATCTTTGGGTGTATTGAGTTAACTTCACAAGGGCGTACTGAGTTTCCCTGGTACACCTGCACCGCATAGTGTAAGTGTATGCAGCGTCTAAAGCTCTCTTGAATTGACAGAACAGAGGTCAGCGGTGTTACTGAACACCTCAGAATATTCACAGGTAGGCTTCTGTTGCTCTGCGCTCTGCCAACACCTGAGAGATGGAAATCTCACACTCCGGGGGGCCAGTTTGAGGGCAGCGAGGGGCCGCGGGCTGCAGATCACTAAGGTATCACTGGCGCCTCTCACTGGACGCCAATTTGCTCCTCATTCCACAGCTTTGGAGGGCTTGGAATTCAGTCCAATAAGGGTGGGCTTCAATAGCCAATACCTGGGACGACATGACACCGAACACCCTCTCCTCCTGATACGACTACACTCTGCAGGTAGAGGCCCTGGCAAATATCTGCCCTCCGAAGCACCTGTTTATCCCTCGGGCGCAGTAACCAGCGGGTGAACCCCATTCAATATTTATCCCCGTGGCTTTCACAGATCAGCGGCCCAGGCGAGGCAAACCCTCTTAATTAAAACTGGAGCTTGCTTCAAAGGAGCCCATTCAGGCCGTCAGTCAGCGCCCGCAGGACAAAAGAGCCCGGGTCATGTAGCTGCAGGGAAACCAGAGCCCGACGCGCTTTTTCGACTTCACTTTCCCTCCTCCTCTTTTTCCACCTCCCACCATCTACAGCTCTAAATCCAAACCGCACACCTGTGGCAGGTTAAGACTCACTGTTACAGGGTTCAACCGTTACTATGCGCTGTGTGGAGCAACTCTATGACCGAGCATCGTTAATCATTATTACCTCAGGAACAAGCACATCAGCACTGTGCATCAAATAAACCAAAACTTTGGTCCTTTTATCTGTTTCAGCGGGAAAAAAAAAAACTTCAGTTGATGGTCACTTCTCAAGCAAACAGGCTAGTGTAACATGGGCTTCTGCTGCAAAACATTCCCTCTTTATCCTCTTAAAATGTCCATTAAAGCACATCAAAACTGGATAAATATTGATCAAAAGTTAAAAGCTTTGTTGAATGTTTTCATATGACTGGAAAAGGTGATATGTGGGGAAATTTGCACTTCTGTTTGTAGAGTGAAATTATGTAACAGCCTGAAAGAGTAGCTCAAGCTAAAGAGAGATACAGAGAATGGTTTTCATGACGTTCCAAAATGAAGATTGTTCGATTCACCTAAATCATGGATTAGGTGATTTTTTTCATCCCTGTGGTGACCAGTTGTGGCTCAAAGAAGCTTATATGCCTTATCTTAATATTTTACATGTCATTGTTTATATATCTTATCTTATATGTTCTAATTCCCAGCTTTGGTTTTATTTTATTTTTGGCTTTGTGTTACAGCATCCCATAAACTTCTCCTAAATTCCACAGTTTCCCAGCTTGGGGTCAGTAAAGTACATCCATCTATCTATTTATCTATCTAGGATCTAGAAAAACTTCAACTCACCTGCTTTTACCACTGCACTTTCTAAAAATGTGACACTACAAGGAGTTCTTCAATTCATACCCCAAAATCAAACCCCTTTCTTCCTTGGCACTTCCTCTTGAATTCAGAGATTACTCATTGATAACAAATGGAGTTTCTGACGCAAAAACACCTTTAAACAAGTGCAAACCCTACTTTTAATCTATCACTGGGGGTGTAAGCAAGTACACAGTCAATTATGTTCATATTATTAAGTACATAATTTGCACCAAATTCCATAAATAGATCAGGAATTCAAATATCCACAGTTTGCTCTCAGATATTTTTTTTTATCTCCTTTCATCAGAAATGTCTTGGTGTGATGGTAAAATGTGTCTTCTGTCTATTTAGTGGACTACATTGCCATCCAGTGGTGATAGGTGGTATTGCTGGCTCATACTAATCTGGAAACAAGCCTATGAGGTAAAATTTGTGCCACTAGAAACTGAATTGGAATTAAAATATTGCATTTGAAAAGCATGATCTGTAATCAAATTTAATGTTTTGAAACTGAATTTGTTTGTTTTGAAATTGTATTTTACCTATGAACATTCAACTCTTTTTATACCTTAAATTCAAAAACACAGAATTCAATTTCAATTCACAAAATTCAGATTCAGTTTTACAACTCAATTTCAATTCAGAGTCCGCGGACGTGTAGATGATTTCTGTGAATCTGTGCTCGATTAGTCTCCCTTACGGGCACAGATTACGTAATGGTCGTGCCACTCTGGATTGAAATTGAATTGTAAAACTGAATCTCAATTTTTTGTGAACTCAAATTGAATTCTGTGTTTTTGAATTTAAGGTATAAAAAGAGTTGGATTTTCATAGGTAAAATAAAATTTCAAAACAAACAAATTCAATTTCAAAACAAACAAATTCATTTTCAAAACAAATTAATTCAATTTTAGAACAGATCATGCTTTGCAATTCAATATTTTAATTCCAATTCAGTTTCTAGTGGCACAAATCTTACCTCATACAAGCCTAGCATCAGCATCAGCAATGATGGTGTGGCCACTCAGTGTTCATGTTTGATTTCATTTCAATTTCTGTATTTTAAAAAGGATGAAGAATTCAATAAAAGCGACAGAATCAACATATAAAAAAAAACAAACACAGAGGGAAATACAGGTTTAAAAAAAGGATTACAATGACTTGAATCATACATGAATGTTGCAAGAGTGCCAAAGATCCTTTAAAAAAACCGGGATGTTTTCACACCTGGATCATTTGAGAAAATTGTTTTAACACAAGCGGCCATTTCAGCAAAGATTAGGCCAAGTGATATTTGACCTTTCAGCTCCAAGTTAAACCATGGCTCATGTTGCTGTTAGCTTAGCTTGCTAACTACCTTCCCAAAATGCAGAGCAGGACAAGTAATCATGGCAATGTTTACTTACACAGTAGGGCTGTGAAGTCAGGACAGCACAGTCTGTGTGGTTTGGAGCATTTTACAATACTGCAGTATGAACATAAAACGACCCCAGGTAAATATGCAAATGTAATCACAGATAAAACAAGGGACAGTAGGGATATTATGATGTTTGTACTCACGCAGCATGATGAGGGAACGCCTGGTGCTGGGCTGTGTGGCTCTGCTGTCCAGCTGTGAGGCCCCGGCAGCTCATTTTCCACGTCTGGTTCATCATCATCATCGATAAAAATGACCCCCTGCTCCAGACGCTGCCTCTTACGGCTCTGAGGATTAAACAAAATCACTGAGTCACATCTCTTAACATTTCTAGGGCTCTAACATCCTTTTTTCTAATTAAATAAAACCTAATTTGGTCCTAATCACCTTGTATTTCAAATCTATATCCCATCCTTAGTAGTCGGGCCAGGGGTGATTTAAAGTGTTAAAAAAAAAAAAAAAAAAAAAGGAATCTTTGGAGTTTTTAATCAAACTTTAACTTTGGGCCATACCAACAGTTTGAGCTGACACAAAAAATGGATAATGAAAGAAAATTTCGTAAAAGAATTTTTAATATTGTGGCCAGATAAAATCTAATCTTCACTTTCTATGAGCTTGCAGAAAGACAGTATTATAAAACATACAACTTAAAATGTTAACTAACAGAAATAAAACCCAACTTACGACTAGGGCTGCAACTAACAATGATTTCTGTTAACAATTAATATATATCATGCACCTTTAGCCCTTTGTTTTTCATCTTTTAAATGAGGAATGTAAATGAGTACTTTTATACTTCCCTGCCTAAACTATGTTACTTAAAAAAAAAACAAAGATTCTCAGTGTTTATGAAGCAAGAACAAAAAACATTTACTTAAACATGTTGTTCTATGGTTTCAGAAAGATAATGACTGAATGAGAACCTTAGATATTATTAATATATAAACGAATATATCCCTGGTGATGAGAAATGACCATAGGCTGGGTGCCTGTGACTTTTTTTAGCTACCAGAAGCTATATCCTTACAAAAAAGCAAGACAACATCCACCAAGATTACAGTCTTATAAGACAAAGCCACAAGTCTTTGACATAAATATACTATTCACTCTTTGAATGTTTTAAACTGTGCACAGCTTCTGAAACAACAATGGGGTATTTTGTATCCTGTTTCATGTTTATGTAATGGTTCAGGACTTTGTTTTGCATTGGTGTATTATAGCCTTTGAGTTGGCCAACAAAATATGCATTGTACATTACAGAAACATTCATTTTAAATCTTTAGTAGCATGAGAGGGGAAGTGACTACCTTGAGCTCTGCTGAACGGATGCGTTTCTTTTCTGTCCTGAAATCATCGTCTTTCCCTTGATCAGAGGACTCTCCCATAAGGGAGGACTGAAACTTCTCTGACAAACGAGAGGCCAGGGACTGTTTGGCTGGCTCCTCTGCTACCAAGCCTAAAACACATGAAGAGTTGAAAACTACATGATTTGTAACATCAATTCAAACAAGTGTTATTAAAAGTTGTGTTCAGACATATAAAACCAAACCAGACCAGAATGAAACATTTTTTTTTTTTACCATGTCCAGGTGTTGGAGGGGCTGATTGTGTTGTGTCTCTGCATGGCGAGTCTGTGAGGTCTATCACAGGAGCTTTGGGTGCTGCTGGACTTGTGGTCTTCTTGACATTGCTGTGGCACTCGCATTGACAGGAGGAAAATTGTGACTTCTTAAAATCTCCACAGCTCTTATCCGCCTGGCTCTTGTCAGCTCCGGGGCTTCCTCCATGTTGCAGTTTAGCTGTGAATGCATGATAATACAAGAGGTAAGTGCATGCACAAGTAAGCTTAGATTAGGACAGCTGTTGTACAGTCTGATGGCAGTGGGCACAAAAGAAGGGTCTGAAGGAGCCTCCCACCAGCCACAGCTTGTCATGGAGATGGTGAGAGGGGTTGTCCAAGATAGACTTGATCTTGTCCTTTATTCTCCTCTCGTTGTCTCCAGACTGTCCAGCTCCTGTGCCAACACTGAGTGAGCCTTCTTCAGCAGCTTGTTGAACCTGTTGACCCCCCAGTTCTGTGCCACCATACCAGCACATTACAGCAAAGAACAGTGCACTGGCCAACACAGACTGGTAAAAGATCTTCAGGAGCTGGCTGCCAACGCTGAACGACCTTAGTCTCCTCAGGAAGAACAGCCTGCCCTGTCCTTTCCTAAAGAGGGCATCTGTGTTATGACTCCTTGGTTTTGTTGATACTGAGCTTCACATGGTTGCAGTTGCACCATGTGACAAACCTCTCAATCAGTCCTCTGTTCTCCACCTCTTCGTCGTTGCTGATGCATCCAACAATGAAGGAGTCATCAGAAAACCTCTGGAGGTGGCAGGAACCAGAGATGAGGAGGAAGTCAGAAGTGAAAAGACGGAAGAGAAATGGAGCTGGAACAGTTCCTTGGGGTACTCCAGCACTGTTAGTTACCACCTCAGAGAGACAGCCATTCACTCTAACGTACTACAGCCGTCCAGTGAGGTAGTCCAGTATCCAGGCTGTGGTGTCCAGGTTCACTTGCATATCCAGCAGTGTGTCCCCAGGAGGAAGGACTGGATGGTGTTGAAAGCACTGGAAAAGTCAAAGAACATGCCCATTATAGTTTTACCCTGACACTCCAGGCGTGGCAGGGCCTTGTAGTGCAGAATAAAGATAGTATCCTCCACACTGATGTGCTCCTGGTATGCTAACTGCATGGGGCCCAGGGGTCTCCTCTGCACATGAGGTGCTTGTTGACGAAGCTGAAAGTGACGGGATAAGTGTTGGAAATGGAGATGTCTTTCTCTCCAGACATGACTGTGGTGGTACTTAAGAGCTGCCAACACAGGCTGCGTGTCCTCCATCAGTTGCCAGTGCTCATCCTTCAGCTCCAGGACCCGGGCATCTTGGTCACCACCCGATCCGACAGGACAACAACAACAGCCCACCGCTGCTCCGCCAGCCGATTGAACATATCGCAGACAGAGTTCCACCTTGTTTTACAAAATTGTATAAGCCTGTGCGTTGGGAGTCCTACTTGCTTCTGTTTTTCCGCAGCACATTGCTGGCCACAGTGTTGTGACTGAGGTGTCTAACGAGTTTGCCAGCCGCAGAGATGACCTGATGGAGATGGAGTGCAAATCTGTCATTTATTGCCAGCTGGAGGGTGTGTGCAAAGCAGGCAACAGAAACCCAGCTGACTCTGGTTGGATTGTTTGCAGCCACAATATTGGCCGCAACTCGGCCGTCAAGTCCCCACTGCTGCACAGCTTCATTCAGCTTCTCAGCCAGTGTGTCGGCTGTATGTCGGCCTGGCAGGCTTTCGGTGAGCAGGACCTGCCAGTCTTCACTGATGTAATGGCAGGTGATTTCTTCAACACACACACTGACTGGACGACACCCCCCGTTTTCAATGATCAATCAAAATTTTGTGTGATCGACATAATTCTTAACGATCAATTAATCGATCATCATGCCCATCCCTGGTTTAAACAGGACACCCTGAGGGATTACTCCAATTTTTGTAGCATTTGCAGTGAGTTTGAGGCTGGAGGTATCCCATATTTTGGGAGGGGGGAGCACAGGTTTTTACCAAGACAATGAGATAAAATGTTTGTTTTCTGATTAAATTACCAATGCTGAGTCCCGACTGGACATCTAATTTTTTTATATTTCCTGAGTACAAAACAACTGGAATGGTGCATCCGTGGTTATTTACTAAACTCTTTTTTTTTTTTAAACCAAAATCCAAAACAAAGTTTGACAACCTGGACCACAGGTTGGGAACCGAGGTTCTAGAAAAAGGGTTAAAATCTCTTTTGCTTGTTTTCACCACGGACCTTATTTCCATCATTTAATCAAAACCTCATTCAAGAATCCCACAGACTTTGAGATGAGGCAGCTAGGTGTGCTAAAATGCTAACTCACTTTCACATTCAGGAATCACTGCACCACTCTTTATAGTCTTGAGAACAAACGTATTATGAATTGGCACTATACAAAGCATGATCCATCGACTACATCACAGTGAAGTTCATTTTATTGCCCTATGTATAAAACCTGCTTCGGAAAGCACAGACTCACCCAGCTGAGCGCGCTGCCAGCCCAACGCCGAACACAGCAACGCCAAACTCTTCCCACTTCCTGTTGGACTCTCCAGCAAACAGTGCTGCCCATTGTTCAGGCCCCGAACAATCTGTGGAGAGTTTAAACACATTTATATCAATTGTGACAACTTCTTTCAACAGAGCATTAGCAATTATGAGTTCCTCTGTCCTGTTCAATATCAAGGATGAGTTTTCATCTTTGATATGATCAAACCTTCCAACGCGTTTCCTTCATGGTTTGTCTCCGATGCAGCGCCAGAATATAAATCATGGCTTATCTTTTGTATCTGACTGTGCAAAAATAGTACACCTTAAGCATGTCTTTTTAAAAACAAAACAAAAACTTAGTATAGATGGATTTTTTTAAAGTTACAATTAGCTCCCCAAGACCAGGCCACCACCACTAACAAAACGCCTACATGAAAACTATTTTTCAAGTAAACAATCTGATGAACTGTTATCAATCACATCTCCACAATACACGTGTGAAAACCCAGTAACTCTCTATAACTAGCAACAAATCTAAGTGTCGTTAAATAGAAGTATTAGAAGTGATGATGAGGATGTTACTCACCGAGTTCATCATGGCTAGCTGGGAGGGATAAGCTTTACAGGGGAAGTTGATCTTCACCCCTCCGATGGTGTACTCAACTGGGGATAAAGCCATGCTGGCACCCAGTCTACTGAAATTATAAACAAAAAGAACAAGAAAATGACTGATACATTTTATACAAGCCTGGTATTATTTTATTTTTTCCCATCAGATATTGCTTGGCTAACCAATCAGTGCAGAGCTCACAGTCATAGTCAAAATTGTTTATTTGTTTAATTGAACTTTTAATTTATTTAACTTTAATCAAATCCTTGCTTAATATAATTTTTCACAGGAAATATGGCAGAGGTTCCAAAAATGGAAGCCAGGACCCCCGCAGCCTTGCAAGACACCAAGAGGGGGTTTAAAGATGTGTTTTTAAAGACCAAAGGAAATTGTTGAAGGTGTTGAATATTTAGCCTAACCTCAAGTCCACAGATTCATTTATGTTGGCTCATAAATGACTCCAAAAGCCTTCTAGTTTTCAAATACAGAGTACCCCTGACCCAGCCCTACTCTTTCTCTGTCTGAGGGGCTGTGTCAGAACTCCTGTCACTTTAAGGCCCCCTTCCCCAAACCCAGTTCCTTATTTGAACTTTTTAATTGAAATGTATATTACTTTCTCACAGTTCATGCTGAAGAAAAACTTCAACCTGTCCAAATCACTTACATAAACACATCTTTATATTTTATATAAATACATACTTCATATATATATATATATTTTTTTTTTTAAAGATTGTTTTGGGGCATTTTGTGCCTTTATTGACAGGAGAGAGAGAGACAGTAGATAGGTTTGTGAAGGGGGGAGAGGGAAGAGTAGGGGAGGACACTCTGCAAACTGGCCAAAGGCTCAATTCAAACCCAGGCCGGCAGAAGTATGTATATGGGTTGTGCCTGGTTTTCCACCACTCTGCCAAACCAGCACCCCACTTTCATAAATATTTTTGATCTTGTGGAAAAAGTTTTTTACTTGCAGTAACATTTAGCGCTTGTGTTTGGAGTGTTTTGCAGTCGTGAAAATAAATCATGAGTCGATACAAAAGGTTTTTTCATGAAGAAACATTTTGCAAACTTGTAAAAAAAGGTTGAAGTTAGGCCTGGGTGATAAATTGATTGCATCAAATCATTCTAATTTCTTGTTGTGTGAACAGACACGACAGATGAAAGTTGTCACTGTTATTATAATGGCTGGATCTGACATTATTGCATGGGCTTTTTTTTAGCCTTATATTCTTCAAAATGACATTAAGTAAGAGAGTTTCGTTTCAGTGCTTTGTGAAAATAGTGCAGCTTATCAGTGTGAATGTAGACAAGACTCCTGACTTCCCAAACTACAGTGTGTCTGTACAACTTTACATAATACAATAATGGCATGCACATACAATCCCACAATAAAATCCAGTTTACTTTTTTTACATAGAGTAAAACAATCGAATTCAAATAGGCCTTGTTTTGTGCCATTTCAGTGTTATTTGTATTTTATTTCTTTGAGCGATAAAAAAAAAAAAAGGTAATCAAAATCGGTAGCCAAATTTTGTGTGAATAATATCAGGGATAGTTTAGTTGTAAAAATTATTTGCATGGTTGCAGAAGGTTTATACAAAATGAGCAGAAAAAATGTGTTTTTTAACTTGGTGCATTCAAGTGGTGCAGACACGTTTTTTTGTTTTCCACGCTAAGATCCATGCATCTAATATCTCTACTGCTTATCCCTTTCGGGGTCGCGGAGGGCTGGAGCCTATCCCAGCGGGCAATGGGTAAGGGGGGGGTACACCCTGAACCGGTCGCCAGCCAATCGCAGGGCTACATTGACACAGACAAACACTCACGCCTACACTCATACTTAAGGGCAATTTGGTGTGAGCAGGCAACCTAATGAGCATGTTTTTGGTCTGTGGAAGGAGGTTTCTGGAGAGAAAACCCATGCATGCACAGGGAGAACATGCAAACTGCACATGGAAAGGCCCTGACCAACAGGGGACATGCACTACCCGCTGCACTACCATGCTGCCTCCACACTAGGATACACAACTAAATACAAAAGAAGATTTTACAAGTTCAAAAAGATGAAACTTTAAAATGCATTTTTACTTTTTTTTTTTTTTTTAACCAGTGATTTTTTTCACTACAGCGAAACACTTTAAACACAGATGTAAAATATATTTACATTAACCAAAAAAAAATAAAATAATACAAGCTCAAACTATTCCTAAAGTGAACCATAATTAAACTCTTAATATTATTATTCTTTTGCCAGACCCTGATAATCATCCATACATTTGATTTTGCTGTTGTCATTGCGGAAATGATTGCTATACAAGTTGTGTATATATTTTAGGCAAAAAAAAAAACTAAATACATGTTTGGTCGATATTACCCAGCCCTATTAAAGTTGTATTAAATATCAGAGCTGCAGTGATTAACACTCAGTTTAATGTCACTCCACATCGTGTGAAAACGCTTATATGGCACATTAGCAAACTACATATCGTCAAGAATGTTCAAAATAGCTTAATTAGATGAAAGCTACGTCTGCCAAACATTTGTCTCATGCTGTCTTCTTACTTTGGTAAACTTACCTCAACCTTCAGAAGCTGTTGTTTGCTAGCTCTAACAGGCAGTTACCGAGCATGAGCTAATGCTACGGCTAACTTCAGAAACCTTACAAGCTCGTTAGAACAACCACTGACCACATTCGTATCGGTTATACTGGTCGACGGGAGTTATAATAATCTAGTTTAACGAACAGACAGCTAATCCACATGTTGGTGTCCTCGACATCCTTCCCGCTCAGACAGAAATTAGATTGGGATACTCTAGATGAAGCTAGCTGCAGTACACGGTACTATTTCCCGTAATGGATTTCAAAATAAAAGCCATGACTTGAACAACATGAGAAATGGAATACTGTGAACATTTTTTAAGCCTCACAAACATAAAAAGGAAAAGAAGACGTGTGTAAGTCTTCTGTTTTATAAATGCATAAGCCATTGATTTTAAAACTGTTTTGCCCTTGGTACACCAAGGACCAGTCCATAATCTCAAGGCACACCAATGACAGCAAACAATTATCCTAGACATTTTCTTATTGTCTACTAGCCAGAGAAAAAAATGACAAACTGTATAATTCATAGAACATTTTATCTTGTGTGTTAAGCTTTTTTTCCCAAAACAAAAAAAATCTATCTCTTAATGTTATACTTAAGCACATCATAATTATAATTTACGTACATCCACCTAAACAGTCAATTTTTTTCTGAGCTGATCTTAAACATATTATATGTGTCCATATGCCAGAACAAACAGTTGGAAAATTATTGAAAATCTTCCAAATTCAACACGGATTTCAAAAATGATAATACTTTTTTGACAAACAGGACTCAGAGTTGTAAAAGTTTCTTTTTTTTCGAGTTGACAGTGAGGAGGTACTGCATTTTGGTTTAATCAGCTGGTGACCACTTCAGGGTGTAGCCTGCCTCTCGCACAATGTCAGCGGGAATAGGCCTCAGCCACAGGCAACCTTGAACAGTAGATGTGGTGCAGATAATAAATGACTGAGAAGCATAATCTTCTTATTGTGAGAATAAATAAACTGATTCGTACTCTAGTGAAAAGGTTTAGGGTCTCACAAGAGAAATTTAATGAGGAGTGGATTTTGTTATGATGCTCTGTTGAAAATCATCAAATGTCATGAAGTTTTGGAAATAAAATATGGGGCGAAATGACTCTAGAAATTAAGAATAAAGTTGACAAATGATAACAAGAAAATAGTTTAAATTAAAAGTTGATAGTAAGACTCTTAAACAATATCAAGAGAAATTTCAAGTGACATTTTAACATCTTCATAACATTGTAACTTTTTCAAACACTGTATTTCAGCTTTTAATTGGATTTTCATCTCAAGATTTCTCTTTAGATTTAATTTCTTTTACAAAGTACCCAGTTACTGACTTTCATACTAGCATATGTGCCCATAGCTGTACACAAACCCACCTACATCCCCGCCTTAGACCATGCTTCCAATTCTCAACATCAGGCCAATATCATGCTTTTATTTTGAAATATTGAGTTTGGCGCGCTTATTGAACTAGTTGTAACTTGATCAATACGGAAGTGACATAAATAAACATCCTAGCTTTCAAGGAACTTGATAATTATTTTTTACAGGTGTGTCGATCACGCTTCAGCGTTTAGTTGTCTATCATAACACATGAATAATCACATTAAAAACACATCATAAGCACATTCAGAGGTTTCATTAAGCTGATACTTTAGTAAAATGATCGTATGGCCAGATTTGTCCAGTATATAACAAGAGACATTCAGCAATCATAACAATTTGTTTGAAAACATGTAATTCATAAAGTCTTGAAAGTGAACCAAAGTCTCAGTATTTGTTTTTTAATTTGTATGAATGTCATTATCAAAATGTTCACGTCTTTTGTTGGCAACAAACAGAAAAGTTCATAATTCTTACATTGATGTAACTTTTCTGCTTTTTTTTTTTTTTTTTAAATCTTACTAGAAGTTCCTAACATAGAAGAATCATGTATTTCCTTTTTTCTGTTTTGTTACTTTTGAGACCTGTTCGGTGAACTTTCATAAAATCATCTGACCAGCCTTCCGTATTCACCCTGACAGTCACGACAGAGGCATGTCCAGGCAAAGCACTCAGCAGGAAGACAACCCTCTGTTGAACTTTGTGAGGTCATAGCAAAACAGACTTTATGTTTTTACAGCAGCTGATTAACTCTGAACATCATCTTAGTCCAGAGGGAAAACCAACATGTTCATGTTTATGATTTTGACGATATCTAACTTTTTCTTAGTCCAAAAGGCTCTGAGGGACTTTTAAATACATGCATACACTCTATTGCCAAAAGTATTTGCTTGTCTGCCTTCACACACATATGAACTTGAGTGACATCCCATTCTTAATCCACAGGGTTAAATATAATACCGGCCCACGCTTTGCATATATACCTAAACAAAGGCACTCACCTGTTTCCAACTAACTTGCTTACCTGCATTTCAAACATGTTTTTTGAGTTTTCCAGTCTTTTGTTCCCTCTAGTTCAGGGATCAAATTATATATATATATGCCAAAGTTCTAATGAAGTTGGGATATTGTGTAAAATGTAAATAAACTGAATACAATGATTGCAAATCATTTTTGACCTATATTTAATTTAATACACTACAAAGACAAGCTATGTTATGTTCAAACTGATTTTCATTGTTTGTTTTTTTGCAAATATTCACTCTTTTTAAATATGATCTCTGAAATATGTTCCAAAAATGCTGGAACAGAGAGAACACAAGACTGGGAAAGTTGAGCAATGCTCAAAAAACATGTTTGAATGCAGGTAAACAAGTTAGTTGGAAACAGGCGAGCGCCATGGTTGGGTATAAAAGAAGCATCCCTGAACAGCTCAGTCTTTTTCAGTAAGAGTACGGTGAGGTTCACCACTTTGTGAACAATTGCATGAGGAAATAGTCTAGAACAAGTCCAGAACAATGTACTGTTGCAAGAAATGCAAGGAATTTAGGGAGTCAAAAGATTCAGAGAATCCAGGGAAATTTCTGTACATATCCTTATTCCCTCTTCTGATGAAAAAACAGCAGGAGACATTGTCAATTAAAACAAAATAATTTTCTGGTACACCAAAAGACATCCTTTACTCCAGGGGACTTTCTTTATTGTAATCAGGTCAATTCCAGATAAGTGTTCTTCACATTTACACTGTACACATGCACATAGCCATCTGAGTCAGGAAAATTAATGTTCAACTGAGGAAATAACTGAACAAAATCAACTGGATTCTTTAAATAGAGATTAATAATCACACAGAGATCCAAAGACAGTTATAGACTGTATCAGGGAATAAATCATGATGATGATCACTGCTCCAACAGCTCCAATTTTAAAAACAAAAGACCCTTTGAACAGCTGTTAATGTTAACTCCAGTTAGAGGTCGCACTTGGCTTATTAAGAAAACACTGAAATATAACGAGGATTCCAGAGGGACATGGACTGATCTGTGCACTGGACATTCTTCTCTCTTTGCAGTGAAGATTTCTGGTATGAATCAAACATTTCATGTCACAAAAACAAAGAAGGGCTGAAGAGGGTGGGATAACACCAAGGTGAACACTACTTCAGTGTTAAGGATTTCTCTTGAAGTTAATATTTAAAAGGTAATCATTAATTATCTTCAGACATTTCACGTAGGCTTCAATCACGTCACCCAACTCAAGTTCCATTATTTTAAAAGTAAAAATAAAAAACAGCTTCCCTTTCAGAGACGGTTAAGGTCACAATAATAGTGCAAAAATATCCTCATATAAAGTCCATGCAGAGTGTTTTTACCCACAGACCAGCCTTGTGCATACAACAGTAACAATGAGGCTGCAGCTGCAGCTGCAGCGTGGAGAGACCATGGCTTCTGTTTGAGGAAGCTCAAATCAAACGGACAGAGACACTTGACAGATGCTGCAGAGGAGTAGGGTTGAGCAACAAACACTGTTTTAAAGATCTTCTGAGATATATCTTTATATGTGTATATATAGATATATACATATATTCCAAAATGAAATAAAGTTGACAGTGTTGTTGATTAAAAAAAAAAAAAAGTTATTGGTTTTAATTACCTCCACCAAGGGGATTCTGGAGGGATCACAACATGTCTCCATAAAATAAAGGATCAAAAGAGATCAGTCACGATATATTTTACCCATTATTGTAAAAGAAATACATGAAATAGGTCCAGTTTAACATAAAATCATAACCATTCAGTGAGATTCATGACAATTAAAAAAAAGATTAACAAAAGATACTTAAAATATCCCTCTGCTTTATGCTTCAACTACCTCCACAGAAAGTGGGGGTCTCCAGCCATTGGCACTGTTATTTTGGGGGTCACTGCCCAACATTTAAGGCACATTACTGCTCCCTACTTTGGAGGTATATCAAATTCTTCTAAATAAAGACATTTCTTTTATAAAAATGAACGGGCATTGTGTTCCCCTCAACATGCCTTATGATTCACTGTTTTTTGTTTCTGGTCTTCAAAAGTTAACAGTAGCCAGGCTAATGGCTAGTACTGCTTAATTAAAGCATCTGTTTATGAACTGAAACAATTGAGAGTAATTCATGTGGATTTTTATGATTTTCATATTTAACCTTGTAGAGGTCTAATGTCCATGAAACTTGAAAAATGTGAATTTACAGAGATTTGATTTGAATTACTGCAGTGTAACACTACAAAAAGGATGCTAAAACTATTACCACACTGTACGGATGTTATGCTTTGCACTGTAGGAAACAGTGTGCAGAGTAGACTAGTCCGATGTATACTACTGTTTTATGTTTTCACTATGACAAGTGGGTAATTTTTGGCATGCTGCAGACCACATCATGTACAGCTAGTGAATCAGGTGGATTTCAATACAGCCAAAGGTTTTAATTCAAGTACTTAAACAACCATAGACACATTTCAAAGTTAAAAAAGGAGTTATGTATCATGGGTTGCCTCTCAGATGAACTAAATGGAGGTTTGATTTTAATCCATATTGCCCAGCCCTACTGAAGAGACAAAACATGGTACCAGTGTTTGGACGCTGTGACCAAACGAAGACAACATGACATCAGTTTAACCCTTTATCTGCCTCAGTGGAGGTGTGGCAGCAGACTGTTATCATCACATAAGGACTGTAAACATTGTTTTTTGTGTCCCTCTAACCAAAAGAAGTCTTTGTTTGGAAGCCAACTGGACATCCAGAAAACACACGAGGAGACACACGTCAATGCAAAATGACGAATCACACTGATTTCTGCAGGAGCTTTTGCAGAGCAGAGGGCTGTTAGAAGGCAAACTCAGAAACACAAAAAAAATCTTCTGATACAACAAGAAGGGAGTGAGGTCAGGAAATAAAATACACCCAAAATAAACCTTGTAAATTAGATTGATGTAAGACATAAACATGAATAATCTATCCTGAGCACCCGGGACGACCTGCAGGCCTGAGCAGAAGATGATGATACACTGGTCTGACAGATAAATGGATAGGCCGTCTGCATGATTTCCACTCTGCGTGGATTTACTGCAGCATTGAAAGTGAGCAGAGACCATCTGTTTAATCGGGATCTCAAATTTGTTGTTTCATTTTTAAATAGTTCGACTGTTGAGCCACATAAGGTAAACCTAGTTGTTGTGATAATCTGGATGTAAAAGCAGCCTTAAATGTTCAAAAACTTTGGCAGCATGAGGAAAAGTAGGACCATTTACTTTTCAAGACATTGACAGTAAATATGTGAAATTTAGAAGGACCTCTCTCTCTCTTTTGGTTAAAAATATGACTGAGGATCATTTTGTTAATGTACGTTTTGAAGCATCTAATCATTAAATAAATTGATTTTCCATCATTTCAAAGCCTGGCATTTTGTAAACAAAATACTCAAATACATTGAGGCTTACAGCTGTCCAAATATTACTACAGAAAGCAAGCTAATGCAGCGTTTATTAACAACATTCCAGCAGAAGTTGTTTGATTACAAAAGGAGCTTTTGAAACGCTGTTGTGTCTCAGTGGATGATGCCATACTGTTTGTGCCATCTCAGCCAAACTTTAGCTCAACATGGTCACACATGAAGAGGCCATATTGAGGCAGAACGTAGGGTAGTCTGACCCAGAGCATATCATGCCAATCAGGTCCCGTATTTCTACAATCACTCTCATTTTTTTCCAAGCAGTAAGGATGTTTATTTAGGCACTAAAAACTGTCTGTTCCCTCACACAATCATGTGAAGCTCCAGGTTTCCTGCAGCCAGCCTCAAGTGGACACTTGAGGAACTACAACTTTTGGCAAATCTGCATTCACCTCCTTTTTCAAACCCAGAGATTGCTGCTTGGTATTGCTGGGTAATAGTGCTGGATGACAGGAGCAAAACTGCAGCTACAGCCCTAACTAGTGGCAGGTGTCCATATCACGCAGCGTTTGACATGTTTTGACACTGACATAGAAAGTGTGTAAGACAACCTTTTTTTTTGCCATTTTTTATAATAAACCACGAACAATTGCCCAATATTAAGTGTCTTCAACTACCAAACAGATGTCAAATTGCTAAAGTTTTGGTAAAATCGTTTGTTTTTCTTCAAATACTGCATAATGGTTTATTTTCTCTTAAGAAAATGATAAGATGTACATCACATATCACCATTCAGCAAAAAAATTAGAAATATGTTTTGGTCAATCATGCCGTGCCCTGACATAGACTAGAGAGAACTGGGACACCGTGGCGTGTTCAAGCAAGAATTCGGTTTTGCACTGCTCAGACATGCAGAGTGACTCAAGTGATAGGATATATTGCAGTGTAAAATCAATATTTAAGCTAAACAGGGACAGGTGGATGTGTAAGTCAACACCAACATTTCTGCCATATATTTCCTTAACATCATTATAAACATGTATCTTTAGCTTATGGTTTGTGACTGTAGCAGCGCCTTCAGTTTATATTCAAGACAAATCTCCAGTGATTAAATAAAAAATACATAAATATGTTTAAACACAGGTGAGCACACGGTGATATACAGAGATAGTGAGGAAAGAGCTGTGAAAAAGTTTATCATCCAACATTACAAGAATGTATAAAAAAATATATATATATTTGTTGAAACCAACACATACTTCAATACTCGTCCTAAAAATTGCATATTTACACCAGCATCATAAGTCAGGGTCATTTCTTTAAAATAATGAGTAAGACGTGAATGAAGAGTTTGATAGTGAGGAAAAATTTCTCTAAGAACAAATAAATGAGATGTCTAGTCAAAAATGAACACTAAAACAGAGGAGTTTCAAACAAGAATTGTGCTGTTGCCTTAAAATCTAGGAAGGGGGACCTGAATAAAGAAATAATGATTTTTTAGAGCAGAAATTTGAGATGGCTTTGTGAATCTGAACTTAAAATTATCATTCATTAGTCATTAGTCATTTTAAGTCAAATGTTTCTTTTTTGAAAGTAATTTTAAGTTGTGCCTTCCATTTGTTTCTCAACAAAAAAAAGAGTCAAAAGTCAAAACTTTTTCTTCACCAAGCTGATTTAAAGACAACAGCTTGTGATAGGGTGAAGTCCTCATGATGCTGCTTTTTTCATAAATATTTTTTCAAGATCCATTTCATTGGAAAAACATGTCTGGTATCTTTCAACCATTTAATCTTATGTCATGCAAAAATTGCAACTCAGTCATGTTTACAAAATATGCTACACACTAGACAATTTAATCCTTATTTTGGATTATGGGACATGAATATCCCCATTTTGTCCCATCAACACCCACCTACATGATCAAATTCAAGTTTGTTGCAGCGCTTTGTCCACATAATCCTCAAGAGTCTGGTGTTAATGCCATTATTTGACTAGTTCCAATTTAGTAGAATACTCCTCAATCTATGAATAGATCCTTCATGATTCTAAGATGAAAGATCAAACATATATGATGTTACCAATACCTGTTGTATGATGCCTCCAGCAGTAATGGCCGCTTTTAGTCACATGGTATTTATGTGTGCAGAAGTCAGATGGGGGCAGGAAGTAAGACACACTGATTCAGAATCAGTAAGAATGGAGGAAAGTGACTGCTGAAATCCAACATCTAGGGTTCAACAGACTGTACATCTTGGTCTACTGATAGATTTTGTAGATATTTCAGGCAGATGTATAAGGTCATTATCTGACACACAGAATGGACTATCTCGTGGACTAAATGATGCTTTAGAAACATTTTTATGGTTCCCACACTTAAAAGTGATTTTTTTCTACAGGTTGAGTAATTTACATGATTTAAAGCAATCAAAATCACAAATTACTTGGTCCTGCATACCTCAGACACCGCAACTGTCACTCTGTATTTCTTTAGAGTTACACTTAAGCATTGTGGCGAATTGACTGCAGCCCATCCCTCAAGTAGATGACCAACATACAGGCATGTTTTCTTAATTTGCCACTAAGGTTGGGACTCAAAGTTTGTCTTGTTTTTTCCCAAACTTGACCAGTTAGCACAGCCCTGAATAACACAAAACTGGCATTTTAACTGCAACTTTTAGGGCATTTATCGGTGCAGATATGACCCCCTGCCTTTTCATCTGGGATTGGCAGCAGTGGTGTGATGTAATCTGGAAGCGACAAATACATGCTAAAGACAGTTACAACAAGCAAACTGGTAAGCATCATTAAATGGATATATTGTACTTTCACAGCTCATAAATATGGCAGCAAAACTAGTAGACTGTCCTATTAGGCATTATTTTACACATATTCTTCAACTCGTTTTTTTTTTTTGTTTGTTTTTATGCCGCATGAAAGATTGCAAACCAGGACAGCCAGCTAATGACGCTAGCACCTGCCTTACATGCTTTTTTTTTCTGAGGATGCATTTTATCTAGGGATGCACAGTATTGGATTATGCAGATAACTGATATTTCCCCGACCTTGACAGTGTGTTTGTATTAAAAACAGTTAAGCAACATGACAAACAACAATTGATTCTTCAATAAATGATACTGTATTGTATAATAAACGTAGATATTAAAAAATAAATAAATAAGGTAGAGTATTACAGTACATTCAAAGCCGAAATTACAGCCAGTATATGCTATACATAACCTATTAGTATTCCCAAAACATTGGTTGTAACTATCAGAGGAAATTCTGATCTCTGCCAATACTGATAATAAGCTTCTAAAGCTTTAATCTGCCAATATCAATAATGTACCAATAATATTGTGCATCCCTACTTTTATCACTTAAGTTTCAGTTCCTGTAAGCAGCAGGTGTGTGCTCTCATGGTCTGGCTGAATCATCCAGTGTGTGCAAACGGAGGGTTATTATGTTAAAAACTGGTTTGAGGTTGTCCTTCTGTCTGTGGTCTCCAATATTGTTTATTGATTGGTCAAGATCTGAAAATCATCTAGTTTGAAGCTGGCCTGAATTTCTATGCTAAATTTAGTCCTACAATCTAAGTTTTACATTTTGACCCATGCCCTCAGCACCAGAACAGGATGGTATGACATGTAGTGATCCGTGAAATTGGAAAAGGAGAAGAAGGAGGCAGCGGGTTGACGTGATGATGTGTGTTTGTGTCTCAGCAAACACACACAGTGTTCTTGTTATGCTGCTGAAGAATGGGCGACACATTACTGGACTCCCTCTGTTTCTTCTCTGCGTTGTGTTGGACCAGCGGCGGCCGGTCATCAGTCCTGCGCCGGGCTTTCTTAGCTGGTGGGCGCGAGGGTGAGGATGCGTCAATAGTTCGTTTGCTGTTTGCGGTCCTTCTGCCTACCGTCCTGTCAGGCTGACCAGACTGACCGGCCAGCTCAGTGTTCGAGCACAGGGGACTCAGAGAGAACGGGTCAGACAGATTCATGTGGAACAAGCTGTTACTTCCTGAGAGTCCATCTCGTCGCTCCAGGGCAGGGAAAAGGTCACAAACGGCAGAGAGAGAGTCTTCCTCTGGAGGACGCTGAAGAAGAAAAAGATAAACAAAGTAAACAAACTTCAGCGGTCATGTTCAAAACTCTCCAAACACTTTGATGATGGTTACTCCGTCATATGCCAAATAACATAAAGGTCAAATCAGCAGCAGTGTTTGGGTATGGTCCCCTGGGCCAACCCACTTATGCAATAGGAAATGAGAATGTGAATAATATGGTTTGCTTGTTTAAATATTTTTGTTGACTTATTGCGTCCACAAAGTAGGTTTTGCTGATGCCAGTGTTTGTTTGCCTGTCACTCTTTGAGCAAAATAACTCAGAAAGTTCTTCACAGATTTTGATGACATTTTCAGGGAATGTTTGTCATGGAACAAAGTGATTGGACTCTGGTGGTGATCCCATTCCAAATTCAGATCCAGGAATTTGTTACTTGCTGACATTGCATGTAAGGGTGGTTTTCAACAATTTCTCTGATAACCCAGCTAAAAATGTAAATAATTTGAAAACAACAAAGACATACTGAATGTGGGTCTAAGCAAAAACAGTCATGTTTGGGTTCAGATAAGAATCCATTTGTTATACTCTAAAAACATATAAAAATTGGTCACTTTTAAAACCTGTTCCTGGAGTCATTTTTGGTCATAACACTTTCAAATTTGGTATAGGTCCTCTCTGGCATTCGGTCATGGATATAAGTTGTGTATTTTGTAATGCAACTTAAATTGTGGAATCTGTTACTGCCAAAACATCAGGATCAAGATCAGTTTTAATAGTAAGGATTATGGTAAAATTGTAAATGCCCCACAAATCAAAATCATATGAATGGATTGAAAACCACTGATAGGCTTTGAGTGGAATCCAGATTCAGGAACTCTGAAACAGTGCATCAACATGGCAAGTGAGTGTTAATTAAATATCTTCACTTTTCAATCCACAAGTTATAACTTCTGCAGTCTATTACTACTAACAAATGTGAGGACACACCCTTGATTATATCTAGAATATACAAGGAAACTGACTAAATTTGGATGTCCTTCTGGATCTGGAAGCCAGACATACGAAAAAAAAAACACCTTCTCCAAAGTTATTCCTGATGCCAAATGTTGTTGCTCCAGCATTGCATGTGTAGATATTTTCAGATAAGCCTTTTCTTATTTTGGACCCCAATCTGGTTTAGGGGTACAGGTCTATTCAGCTCAGCAGCCACTGACTGTAAATGTCTTGGCGAAGGTTTGAGCTCTCTGAGCACTTGAATGCTGTTCTAAAAGACTTTATTATGCTGCGATCATGTGTGAAGCCGTGACTAATCAAAGCAGGCTGTTTCCACAACACAGGCTTATGAAACTAGTGCTTGCATGTTACTTAGCTTACAAGCGATCCGTGAGGGACAGAAAAGGAGCTAAATAAGAAGGACAGGGACTCAACTTCTATGCTGGTAAAAGTCAGACAACTTCTCCAAAATTTATAATCAACTTTTCTGCAACAACATCCATCTCTCTGGTGAGAACGCCATGCCAAGTAACATAACTGGAATAACATTTTTTCTGGCTCTCCAAAACAAACAAAACATGTAGAAGTTAGGAGGTAGTGCTAAATGTTCCTGCTTGGTTTGGTGAGCCCTTTCACAAGGCAATTACTCAAAAGCACTGTACCAAAGCTCCATTAGTACAGCCCCATTTACATTCTAGTTTGAAGCAGAAATACTCAGACCCTTGTGAGGTTCTGCCTTTACCCAGTTTGCACTTTTTTAATGTGCAGTTCCATTTTTGGGGGATGCAAATGTCAGGCCACAAGCCTAGTCCTCTGCTTCTGTTGCAGGCTACCTGGACCCAGAGCGCTGGGTGCAGTATAGCTTAATAAATCAGCTTTTACCTGCCTAATTGAAACTTTCAACACACTTGTGCTTGGTGAGGCAACTCACGAAGAGTATTAAAAGGGGAAATAGTTTTCATTTTTGATACTTACAGGACCATTCAAAATTGAAACCCTGGTGCAGAGCCTGGCAAAAATGGCCTATGCACTGATCTATTGAAAGCACAATCTCTTCATAAAACTATTGCAAGCTAATCACAGCAGGAGATCAAAGAGCCCTTTAAAAGTTCCTTATTTTTTCCTTTTGCAGTAACAGAATTCATGCTGCACAAAAAGTTCTCTCCAAATGTAGTACAAGCTAAAACCCCTGTAATAATCAGACATTAGTTGTTGCATGTTGTTATATATGGCGTTTTGGTGTTAAACTGGTTATTTATGGTCCAACATCTAAGTTTTGCAAACCCTACTATCATAAAAAAGCAACAGATTAGCAAATAGGTGAATGGTCAGTCAAAACTTTCTGGTAACTTTTCAATAATCTTCTATTTCTCCACAAATTCAAACAACAACAACAAAAACATAATTTGTTTGTGCCACACTTACTTGAAGAAGAGGAGTGTCTGCTCGAGAAAGAGATGTTGGAGGACACTGGGAGATCTTGGATAAGTCCAGCAAAACCTCCTCGTTGTGCAAGGTATCCTGGGAAATCCCAAAGTCCTGCAGGGCGATGACAATAGCACTGGTATTGTCGGCACGCAGCATACGTTGTCGCCACCTCAGCAGAGCATGGCTGACAAGATGACGAGCACTTGAGACGCCACATGGAGCCTGGAAGATGGAATCTTATCAATATGCTCACACTTCACTCGGATACATTACCATTAAATTATCAGAACAAGGCTAAAAATTATGGTGGGTCAGGAGCCAAAAGTGGGTCAAAGAGCTGTTTGTATTGAGCTGCAAAAGAATGAGTGGAATACTAAATTTGGCAAAAGGGCATGATGTACAGAAACCCTGATTTGCAGTACATACATTTATTTACTGTGTTATCTCTGCCCAGAAGGTCATGTTTTTGCTGCTGTTTTTTTAGATTGTTTACTTATGTATTAGTTGGACTGTTAACCGGATAACTCAAACATTTTCAACATAAATTGATTAGATTTTCAGGGAATATTAGTCATGGGACAAGAGAGAAGTGAATAGATTTTGGTGGTGATCTGAATCTGGATCCAGGAATTTTTCAAAGGATTTCTTAACATTGAGTGATATGACAGTTTCAACTTCTCATTCTACTTTCATGACATTTCCAGGGAATGTTGGTCATATCACAAAGAAGAAGTAATTACATTTTTGTGGTGATCCAAATCAGGATTCAGGAATGTTTCAAGGGTTTGCTAACAGCGGGACATAAGGCAGTTTTACTCATTGTTGACAGTAACTTGTTGGAAATGGCTTGGCAGAGGTTTTGCTCTCAGGGCACGACTGTTACACTCTGTTTTGTCATGATAAGTAATTTTTTTCACTAAAGATTTTAATCTCTGCTGTTTTATTAGCTTGGGAAAACAAAGCTGATGTCCTAAAGGTAATGTGTTTACTTCTAAAGATATAAATATAACACATCAAAGTCACATAATATTACAGGAGATGGGGTAAAATTAAATGTATTTATGAATGCCCTACGGAAGTTTCTGGAAACATGCCCTTTCTCTTGTTCATTAACATTTTGTTCTCACTAATGATGCATACCATTTACTCCAGAACTCGGACATGAGCTGTGGGATTTACATCATATCCCACTTAAACAAATTGCACTTAGGAGCTGTTAAAGTTGTGGTAGCTGAAGACTGTACAACTTCACAGTTGGTAATTACAATCAAAGTGGCGTACCTGCTTTGCAACTCGTAGAATCTAATTTCTTAGATCAACTGCAACACACTTAATTGTACAAATTGGAATTTTTGTATGAACTTCCTTATATTTTGGTTGCAGTTTTCCAATAAAGGGTGGGTAGGTCCTCAGGCCTGACCAGTTAATAATCGCTGTTTTAAACAATTTCCATTTTTCCTGCACTCACCTCAGCCTCGTCGTTGTTCTGACACATGGAGATGGCTTCTTGTGGGGGGATCATATTCCACAGACCATCGCTACCCAGGATGATGTAGCGGTGTTTCTTGGGGTCAAGGGTTACCACACTTGTGTCAGGCTCAGGAGAAACTACAAACTCCCCGCTGTAGAAGTCGTAGCTCCACAGGTCACCTGTTGACGAGAAACATTTTCCAGGGATGACTAGCTGAAGGAAGCCTTCTACTCTCCATTCTTCATGTTGTCACCTTAAAAAGTCATCTTTGATCACTGTTTCAGTCATTTTTCTTACCCAGAGCTCTAGCGACTGCCAGAAATGGTATCTGGTCGATGACGGTGCTCCGTCGAACCGGGCCGTTGTGACTCAGCCTTGGCCTCTTCCAGACTACACGATTCACTCCAGACTTCTTTATTACACTTTAGGAAAACAAGTGAGAATGTGACTAACATGTATCCTCATGGGTGGATGAAGTTTGGATGAACATATAAACACACATACACACTTAAAAGGTTCCAAATTAGGGCTGAACGATTTATCATTTTAGAACCAAAATTGCAATTTCAGACAATGCAATCATGTGAACGCCAAAGCTGCAATTTTTGCAGCACTCCTGACTGACCCAGAATCTGTTGTGTCAACTATCTTACACAGACTATTTTACAAATTTGCAGGCAATTTTCATTTACGGAAGTGCTGTAAGCAGGTCAACAACACAAAGCCTCTGTTTAGGAGTAGAAGTTGGAGTATCCCTTAAATAATGACAACAGATTATTTATCATCAGTATTAGATGATGAATAATGTGTTATGTGCTTTTGATCATTGATTTCCTTCCTGTCTATACTGTAAACAGTGAATATTGCACTGAAGCTTGGTTTGAAGAAAACCGTGAATCGAACTGAAATCACAATATCTTCCAGAAAAATCTCAATTAGATCTTCTCCTAAAATTTCCAGCCCTATTCCAATAACACAAAATACACTATTTTGTATACAAAACCAACAACATTTTTTCTATGAAGTGGAGGGATCTGCTATTAAATTAATCATAACTTCATAAAAGGTTAACTGATGCCACATCATAATAAACAAAATCTTATTTCAAGTAAAGTGAATTTGTGAACTATTTCAAAACAAAGGGGCAACATAAGAGACAGCTGGTGCAGTTGTGTAACAGCACTGTGTTAACACATAGCCCCTTGAATATGTTCTCATTTGTGACCTTCCAGCCTCCAAACATTTTCCTGATACAGTTATAGTGTTATTCTTATAGCACATCTCTTTGCTACTGGCTGTAATATACTGAATACTTTTTTAAGTTCTTATCAATCCTTATTGGTCATGTAAAGCCATAAAAACAATCTCAGGGTTCTTGGCAGCTGTAGAGTTTGCCTGGTCATGTAAGCCCCTTCAGACTATGGTATCTAATCCATAGACAAAGCACAAAAAGTTAAACTCATCAACCAGGAGGGAGATAACATTATGATTCAATGTTCTGAAACAAAGACGGCTCTATTATTGATTCTTTGCAGCTGACTGGCTGATTAGTGGAGAGAATGAAAAATCTAACTAATCTAATTTGGTTTTGTCCAAATAATGAAAAAAAAAAAGTCGCGACTGAGTTCCAATATTAAATCCAAAGGGCTTTCTGGTAAGTTTGCTGTTTGTTATGTGCATGAATGAACTACATACAAAATATAAGAACCGGGGAATTAATCCCTGTCCAAATTCAAAGACAGTTTTAGCCAATAATATAATATAGAGCCTATAATGACAGGAAAGTTATCATGATAACAGGATTACTGGGTCTCATGACATGTTGCATTTGTTCTGACATTGCTCCATATATCATTACTTTAGATATTAATATACATTTTTTTCTCATTTATTTATTTTCACATGTTGCTTGTTTTTCGGTGTTTTGAATGATTAAGTTTAATGTGAATTTAAGTTCCATAAGCCCAAGTGATGCAGTATTGGAAAAACATAAATAGTCATTCCTCACATTCACGGTCTTGATATCTATTAAAAAATTGTGTTCATTTTTGACATAATTGGACACTCCTTAAAAGTAACTATTTTACAGTTCTTCAGGGTCTTTAAAAGTTTTTTTGTGAGTGTTGCAAGTTACAATTTCTGATTTTCCTGCAAATCTTGAAAACACATTGTAGTACCTTCTTTCCATGGTTTTGTCGAGGCAGACATTTGTAGTGTTTTTAACTTTACCATACATAAAGTCTGAAGTAAAAAGTTGTTTTCACACCTTATTCACTGTAAGGCAAGGTTTGTTTCAATGTAAATGGACACAGCAGTCGACCCTTGTTTTGGTACAAACAACCAGCCGAGCTCGCCTGAAATACGTGGTCTCTGCTCCTTGGATTAACACTTACCTTCCTCCAAGACCCTCAATTCGCTGCCTCTCTCTGGGTAGCTCAGGTTTGTGATCTTGTGTGACCTCCACCGCTCTTATAAAAGGGACTGTGGGGTCGTCCTGGACCCCCAAAACTACTGCAGAGTCCCCAACATGAGCAACATACATGCGGTTTCCTCTGATAACCACGATGCTGGCTGTGGTGCCTGATGTGCTAGGAAGGCCTGTGAGGGTCTTTGGCCATTCAGCTGCAAAATAAAGGAGAGAGAGAATAATGGTCAAGTAGGGTTGTGAATCTTTCAATATGTCAGGATTTGATTTGACTTTGATTCAGTGGATCATAATTTGGTTCAAAATCGTTTTAATAAATTTAAACTAATTTCCAATTCACGAAAAATGTCATTCTTGTTATAAAACCTTTTTATGGTATGTTTACTGGTATCATGCCAGTTGTGCTCTGTAATGTGATTAGACATTAAAAAGCACAATAACCTATGAAGCCACGCTGTTGTGACAAGTGCAGAATGTGGCTGGGCATTGTCTTGCTGAAATAAGTAGGGACGTTGCTGAGAAGGACATTGTTTGGATGGCAGAATGTTGCCCAAACCCTATATGGAATAATACGTTATTGTTAAATTAGGAGGATTAATGTTAATATAAAAAGCATAAGCTCCATAAAGCCAAAGCCAGTGTTCAGTTTATTACATCAATGTCTGTAGGTGTTAAACAGGCAGATGTGGTTTGATTTTACTCCACCTGTTCAAACACTAACTAAACCACTTATCCCTGTCATTATCAAAGGCAGCTGGAGCCTATCCCAGGTGACACTGGGGGAGAGGCAGTGTTCACCCTGGACCAGTCACCAGCCAGTCACAGGGCTGACATGTAGAGACAGAAAACTACTCACACACACACACCAATTGGCAATTTAGAATCAGTAATTACCCATACAAGCATGTTTTTGGTCTGTGGGGGAAAACTGTAGTACCTGGAGAAAACCAGTGCAAGTATGGGGGGAACAAGTAAACTTCACACAGAAAGGTAATGCCTGACCAGGACGTCAACCAGCAACCTTCCTGCAGCAAGGCGACAGCACTACCTGCTGCACCACTATGCAGTATGTCAGCTGGGCTGAGCAAAAACCTGGCTCAGACTCCATCTGGGGGACGTGGTATAGCCCCGATGGCATCACCACTTTTGGAAAAACTCTGTGAAAGGTGAAGCAAGAAACTGAGAAAGACAGGATTTTTTACATGCTGTGGGGGTTTGGAAAAGGCCATGGACAGAGGACTGGGAGACATATCAAGTTTTTGAAAATAGTGATACATTCTCAAATGATAGAAGTTTAGGCAGTATCTTTTATTTCAATATAGTTGTCTTCCTGCTAAAATGAGGCTGGATGGCAAAATGAACAATAGTATTTCTTTGTGTTCAAGATCTCAAAGGAGCAGCAGCATGATATTTATTTTGGAGAATGCTAGAACAGGTGACAAAAAAATCCTGAGCATGATAAATAACTGCCTCTTTACATTAGCAACATGAGGAACGATATGATGACTGTAAAATGGAGAGCTGCAGCCCCAAACATCAAGTCCTTGTAGCCCTCCGCACTGAAACAATCCTTACTTAGAGCCTCATTATCATGTATTTAAATTATGTATCTGGAAAAAAAATCAAGCTATATACCAAATATCGCCAACTAGCTAAAATGATTAAGATATCAGTTTTTGCCCATATCACCCAGCCCTATATGGACACATATTTTAATTTTAAAAAAATAAAAAAAAGGTGAATCAAACATTAATTAACTACCCATTTTAAACTGTATTTATCATAATATTGGACCTTTGAACTGGAACCTGAGCAATATGGGCTACAAATCAAGCCTCAGCACTCACTGCTGAAACCCATCCTCCTTGGGAACATTTTGTTCACATGTTAATTTCCTGTCATATATGCTCACACTCACCTCATTTTCCTTACCCCTCCTCTCTACATGCTATCTTTTATGTTGTGTGTTGTCTATATTTCTGTTTCACTCATGGCAAAGCCTGTTTTAAAGGAGGAGTGGCCCCTGTGTGCTGCTCAGATAGCAGCATGCGCTGAGGGTGCGTGTATGTGTGTGTGGATATGTCCGGACATGTCAGCTGTTAGACTCAGCTCACAGTCTGTGTGTACTCAGTGTTGTGTTTGACATGAGAAGAGTTCAGGATGGTCTGTGTCCTCTGATCAGAGCTTTAAATTCTCAGTGATATCATCAGGCTCAGGACATGAGGGAACTGTTAATGGAGATTAGCAGGAAGGAACTATGATGGATTTGGAGCAGGGCTGAACAATTAGAGAAATAAATGGCACTGCAATTTATTTCTTCCTGCAATACATAATGGGAGATTAAAATAAATATCCCAATGTTTAACAAGGGTATACCATTTAGGGGAGGTGACCTGCCAAGAATTACTGGTGGTCATATGAAGCCTACAGAGACACTGAGCACAAAATGTGGTTCTCAAGTTAGAGTATACTTTGGTTTGTAAAAGCGAGCCTACAAAGTAGATTTTTATCTTATTTGGAGATAACAAGGTGCTTATTTCAGACCTCTGCTCACATAATGCTCTGTGTGATTGCCTGATATGTTGCTGTTGTAATTGTTTTATGCCTGTAACAAATATGCTGATGCCTGTCTTTGCCAGGACAGCTGTTCTCATTTCATCTAAAGAGTGCACTAGCTCAAATAAGGGTGGGAGATATACCAGATTTTAAATAACTATTAATACATTTTCAGACCAGGGCAAATGAAACACAAAAATACAGGTCCAAATTTACCAATTTTGTTAACTTAAGTTTTCCTTTTTATGTAATTATCTATCTTTTAATCACTTAAATTGTAGAGGCTTATTTTGTCTTCTGCCTTTGTAGTGAATGTGAGGATGATGCCCAATTGAGTTAAGTTCAGTTGAGGGCACAAAATTAAAAATGACAAGCCTGTCTTATAAGAGAGAAGTTACCAGTTTTAGTGACCCACAATAGACAAAATACAAGGCTTTAAAATTATGAACTAATAAGAGTGAGTGTGAGTCAGCTTTGTAAAAATGTTACTTTACTACCCCTTAAAGGGGGATTCAAGTCATGCAACAGGAAAATTATTTGGCCTACCTTATTCTTCGTCATGATCTTTCACTGCCTATGAATAGGAGTGAACTAGGTATGTGAGATCGGCAGATTTTAAAATCTTTACCAATATTTATTGACAGAATTAAGCTTTAAATATTGATGATAAACATCCCATAAAATGGCTATAGTATGGACAGAATGTACAAACATACATTGTTCATTATCAATAAATGTCCACTTTTTTAAGTCAAACACATCATTTATGAATGAATAAAATTTTGTTTTTCTTGCTTCTCTAACACGAACAGATTGTCACTGTGAAAGGACAATGTGAGTTTTAGTTTAGTAGAGGCTTTGTGCTATTGACAAAAAAACCACTGATATTAATATAAGCAATAATGAGTTTGAGAATACTAGCATATCAGATATTGGAAAAAATCCAATATTGTGCATCTCTTGAGTAAATGTTATCTCTGCTATGTCATCTTCTTTGTTAGACCTTAATGTAGCAACACTGTTATTGTACTTTCCAGTTTCAGCTAGTCAGAACAGGGTAAATCTTAAAAATGCCTATCAATGTGCCACACAGCTACGAGCAATGCATTGTGATCTATCTCAACATTCTCTGTAGTTGGAGGTCGCATGCATCAAGGCAAGGGCCTCCAAACATGGGATGCAGACATAACCCACGAGGCCAGGGATGGAAAACTTTAGTAATAAAGAGGGCCACATAAATAGTATTTTCATGTCTGAATGCAGAGATGACTCCTACTCTATCTTGATGTAATTTGCAAATTATTCACCAGAAATAGAATAAGAACAAGCTAATATATTGGCTGTATACATCCATATATGACTTTAATCTGAGCAAAATATACAAATGTTTCATAACGCTTAATTTTATCATCACTGAATTCTATTTGTGAAAATCAAAAGTATCATAAATGAGTATCAAATGTTGTTTCACATAGGTTAATAAAACAAGTAGACCATCACAGTTAAAGGACGAAAGTGTAAGTGTTAGTAAAATAGAGACTTTGTGCTCTTGACAAAAACATAGCAAGAGCAATGGAAAGGCCGTCTGAAACTTCAAGCCTCTTCATGAAACTTTATAGAACCGTTTTCTAACACACTTGAAAACTGGAGATGTTTATATGAGCATTTTATTCTTCCATCTAATTGTGCAGTTATATCTATTTTTTCTAACACCTGACATTTTCACATCATGATTTTGACATATCTATCTCGAAAATAATGGTGACAACTCTGTTGCTTCTACAATTAACAAGGGATGCACGACTATTATCAAAGCAATCGGCATACAGGCATCAGAGAATATGAAAATTTTTAGATTTACAGCTAATAACTTGTAGGTACAAACTGGTTTACCCCATCATCGCCCAATGTCCAATTCTATACTTCTACACTTCAAACATGTCATTTATAAAAGAAATGGGTTTTCTTTTCAAGTTTTATGCTGAACAAAAGAATTCAGTTTCCGTATCTGTATCAGAGATAATGAGTCAATATATCTACATATCTGTTATCAGCAAAAATCTAATAAGGTACATCCCTAGCAAAAATATTAAATTTTCTTGCAGAGCCATTTATCCTCATTATACATCGAGATATGATATTGGTCCATTTTGCCCATCCCTACTTTTGAACTAGTCAAAATGTTGACAAACTTACGGAGCTTCTTCCACATCGCATGGTGGCAGGCTACGAATCCTTTCCGTATAGCAGAGCACACCTCCTGGTCACAGTCGGACCAGAAGCCCCGCTGCTTTTTCACGAACTCCCACAGATAGTCCCGGGCGAACAGCGCAGCCTCGCGGCCCCCGTGTCCGTCGAACACGGCGAAGAACGCCACTGACCGGCGGGAGCGGCACACCGGGCTCGCCGGGGGCTGACCTCCGGGTACTGGTGTTTCCGATCGGTCCTCGGCTCGTGCAGGGTCAGTCGGTGTAGCAGAGACCCGGGAGAGCTCCACCGGCTTCTCAGTCCCGGGTCGGTGCGGATCGTCAGCCGCTGGATAAACCGTGAGGACTCCCCCGCTGCTGTCGTCTGCTTCACCCGCCGTCGGCTCGTCTTCTCCCGGCTCGGGTTCTACTACGACCTCGGTCACATCTTCCATGTATTTCCGGCCTCCCTGGTCGGTAAAAACACTCACTCTCATCAGCAGATGATTCTCCATGGCTCCGGAAACGGTCCTCTCTCCTAATTTTCGGTTCTCTCAGCATAAAAAAAGTAAAATAGTTACCTTGACGTACACCGACGTCCTGCCTTTGTTTATGTGCGAGCGTAGTAGGCATGCTCCAACGCGTTGACGTCATGACCTGCCTTCTTCTTGCACGTGATTGTTCTCCACTCCACGCAGCTGCTGCCATCTAGCGTCATGGAAGAAGACACGCGACACACATTACTTAAAAAAAAAAATACACACAATCTTGTTTAAAAGGCAAAAAAAAAGGAAAAAACTAGAAAAGCACTCAGAGAGCGTAGACCTCCGCCAAACGGCTTCAGTCCACTTAGGCGAAAATGGCCCTATCTGGCAATGTTAAAGAATCCTTTAAAAAATCCTTGATCCGGATGGTGATCCGGATCAGTCCCAAAATCTAATCATTTCTTCCTTATCTCATTCGACACATGTCCTGAAAATGTCATCCAAATCCGTCCATAACTTTTCAAGTTATCTTGAACACAAACAGACAGACAGACAGACAGACAGACAGACAGACTAACCAACGCCGGCAAAAAACATAACCTCCTTAGCGGAGGTAATTAACAGAAACAGTGGAGAACTTTACCAACATGTATGCATATTAGCATAAACACAAACATTTTTTTAATTCTGAAATGACTGGTCAGCCAGACTAAGGGAGGTAAATTGGAAGGCAACATATGGTCCCTGGGCATAGTTTTGATGGTCCCATATTATGCAAAATTCACTTTTTAATGTCTCACACACACATATACAGTATGTATAATTATCTATATGTGTGTGTGTGTGTGCATGTGTGTGTATCAGAAATTGTTGCTGTGGCTGAATATCAAGCTTAATCTTAATCAATAAGATCAATCATTAAGAGTTTCTTAAACATGTTGTTGTTGTTGTTTTTTTTTATTTATTTTTATTTTTATTATTATTATTATGGATCTGTAAGTTATAGGAAAATCTTCCTTGCTTAACTTAACTTAAAATTTGTAAACGTCATATGTCCAGCAAAATCAATGTTCTTTTCTTTAAATGTTGTTATAAAAACATGGCACCTGTCATTGAACTTTCAATTCAAAGAGAATTGCATAATACCCCACTGAGCAATAGACGGATATTACACGTCTGGTTATTTTTTAGACCTAAATTCAACCGTCTAGATTCCGTCTATTTTTAGACGGAATTTAGACTTTGCACTTTAATCCATTATTGGACAACTATTTATTTAAAAAAAAAACAACAACAACTGTAAGGTGCATAATTGATCTCCAAATACTGAACTAAAATAATTATGATAGCCGTTGCGCGATATACTGTAGGCTATAATATAGATATCCCACTGCGCAATGTGACGTTGAAATGACGAATATTTAAGGTAATTTTTGGACGTCCAAATGCCAGATAGGACCAGGGTCCGTCCACTTCTGACGTCTTGCCGAACTCCAATCTGGACGTCGTCTGGAGGTCCACTTCTGACTTCTTACTGACCTCCAATTCTGACGTGGTCTGGAGGTCCACTTCTGACGTCTTGTCGACCTCCAATTCTGACGTAGTCTGGAGGTCCACTTCTGACGTCTTGGAGGTCCACTTCTGACGTCTTGTCGACCTCCAATTCTGACGTCGTCTGGAGGTCCACTTCTGACTTCTTACTGACCTCCAATTCTGACGTGGTCTGGATGTCCACTTCTGACGTCTTGGAGGTCCACTTCTGACGTCTTGTCGACCTCCAATTCTGACGTCGTCTGGAGGTCCACTTCTGACGTCTTTCCGACCTCCAATTCGGACGTTGACATGACGTGCAATTTTGGTCCAAATTGGCCGTCGAAATCAGGTCTTCTGGAGGTGCAGAATGAAAGTTTTTTTTAAGTCTTTTCCTGACGTGATCTACACGTCCGATCATGACGTCCACATGACCTTTAGATTACCTTTGAACAACGCCTTACCCAATTTCAACGTCCACAGGACATCTAGACAAGATGTCCTGATAATCTAAATTCTAAAGACGTCATCCATCCAAACCTTTTGTTTTGTTTCAATAGCCTTTACCTTTTACCCGTCATCAAATTGGGTTTCAACCTAAAAAGGGACAATAGTTATGCATAGAGGTTTTTATATAAAATCACAACTTTAGCCGCCTCTCATTTTCTCTTCAGTTAACATTTAAGGTAAAAAACAAACTTGGGAAAAAAGTGGAATAAAAACTGGCCAAGTCCATCATTGAATCACTCCTGCAATTATAACTTTGAAACTTTACAGAATCTAAACCCTGTCAGTTGAAGCTTGACATAATGCAGAAATAGCACATTGCAATTAAAATTGCCACTAAGGTTGTACAAAAAAGTATTTTGTTGATTATAGCACAGAATGATAAAATGATTTAACCGTATGAACTATGTGAATACAGTTACATGGTGTTCCAAATTTTAGAACTTTCCTCCAAAGGTTTCCAGACTGCCATTCAGGAAAAAGGCGAACAAAGTCCTCGGAAAACAAAACATTTACACACACATGACCAACTATTTACACAAACTATTTACATTTATTGACATCCATTGAATTTGTTTTAACTGTTAACACAACAACAACAAACATTTACAAATAGGCCTATTTACAAGTACAACTATTTACAACTATTTACAGACTATCTGCATAACTATTTCCAAATATTTACAACTGTTCGAAAAGTTTTGTTTGGAAGAAGGCACAAGTCCAGATTAGATTGGTTTGCCAACTATTTATTGACAATATGTTAAACAATACAAAATATAGAAAAATCACTTTCATAACACTTAATTTCTGGACCTAGGATTATCCCTGCCTCCCCTCCTTGCTGGCGCATGTTTCAGATGGTCAGCAATGTGTTGTTTAATGGCCCCCTCAGTGGCGTTGGCCTGAGCCTTCATGACAGCATCTATGTTGACGTCTAAATTTCGAAGTCCATTGTACGTGATTTAAACGTCTAAGATGTCTATATATATACGTTGTACAGACGTCTAATATAGGCTACGTCTAGTCTACATTTAGACGTCTAAAAAACGTTCATTTCTATACCCCTGGTAGACCAATTTTAGACTAGGCGTCTAAGACATATATTAGACGTATAATAGACCTAAAAATGCTCGGTGGGACCCCTTTAAAGACAGTGTCCCGTAAAACAGTTTTTTACTTCTTGGGGTTTATTATGTCATACAGCTTCCACCTGTATTAGTTTTTTTCTGCTTTCTGTCTTTAAAACGCATAACTTGGCTGTAATCATCATAAGTGGTCCATTAGAAAGTATGTATTGTTATATTTATGTGTCGGTTTGCTTTACAGATGCTTGGTTTGAGAAACTGTGCAGAGTTGGGGGGGTCTTATGTCTGTTCACGGGGCCCAGCATTTCTGGCGAGAATGCAGGCCAGTTTCTCTGAAGTTGAAATTTGTTCATCACTGCTGACTATGTTTATTAAACAATACGTACACGGTTGGTTTGTAGTTGGTGTGCCTTGTATTTTGTTTTTGTAGAAGAAGAGTTTAATTACACAGTTTCTGCATCGGCTGCACAATGACGTCACTGCGTCAGCGCCCGTGAATGTTTACGTCAGGAGGACGGGGGGACGGAACTGCTGTAGGGTCGACGAGTAGACGGAGATGAGGGGGGGAATGAAAATTAAACGGCGGTTTTTGTAATCGCAGCGATAGTTTGATTGTGTTCAATCCCCTTCACCGAGGCGAATGTTATATGAGGCCCCGCGGAGGACGTGCTTTTGTCGCTGCGAGGTAGCGAATGTAGGGAGTGCTGGGGAGGGCTGTAGCTGCTGGGCTTTTTTTGGAGAGGGAAAACAACATGGCGGCGGTGGAGCTCGAATGGATCCCAGAAACACTGTACAACACCGCTATCTCCGCTGTGGTGGATAACTACAGCCGCTCAAGAAGGGACATACGCTCGCTCCCGGAAAATATACAATTCGATGTCTATTATAAGGTAAGACTTGGCAGGTGAAAGGTTCAGGTAAATGTGACAGCAGGCAGACTGTTTGAGTCGGTGTAAACAGCAGCTAACGTTAGCTGAATTACGATAATGTTACGTTAGCTTTTCAGGGCGAAAAACTGCTTTTGCTTGTCCTGCCAACTGTTTCTGACTTTTTTCACTACACCACCAGATTCCAGGCTCCCTGTATTTACGTTTGTAGTGTACACTGAGGTCTGAACGACACAGTTCCACAAGCATATATACACAGAGATTGTGGAAATAAATTGCGTCCCCATTGTGACAAAATACGGTGTACTTAAACTGTAAGATGTTCACATCTCAACGGCTTGGTTTTCGCAAGGACCTCACGTAATGATCGATAAGTATCGAGATACACGGATCATAATCCAAAACATATGGCATTTAGGGCTGGGAGCAGGGATGCACGACATTATGGGATCGGTAATCAGTTGCCTAAAAAGATGAACATTGGTATCAACAGATATGAAAAATTCTGCCAACGTTTTCTTTATCTGTACAAAGCGGCCATTATTTTTCTATTTATTTGGTGTAATATTGGCAGAATGTTCAAATGTAACATACTGATTTACGCCAAAATCACTTAATATTCACTATTTTAAGTCAACAGTGTAATTTATTAAAGATAACTGTTGTTTTTTTTGTTTGTTTTATATCAGTTTCTAACACAAATGGGCTTATAGCTACAGGTCAGTTTTGATTAATTACAGGCTTTGTAGACTTAAGACAGTTATCAGAATTGATGTTGCTGTCAGCAATAATAAGTTTGGAAATTTCTGCATATCGGATATTGACTCAAATCAAATGTAGTGCCTCCCTTAGCTGAGAGATCTGGACTGAAATTGTGATGGAATTTTAATTAGTTTAATGCATATACAATGGATACCTCATACCTTTTCCAAAAGTGATATTCACATTGATTCCACGATATCTGTCGATTTGGCAGTATAGGTGTAATCATGGCTCAAGTTGATCAAGATCAGTACCAGCTTGATACCATTAGACTTAGCCTCCTAATGATAGTCATTCATTTATCTACCCAATCCTTCAAGGTAACAATATACATTTTGATAGCTTCTCTTAAAAGTAGATGGGGTTGTCATAGTCTGAATATGAAATCCTAACAACAGCAAAGATTGAAATAGAACAACAGGGCAGCTGGCACCCCTCAGTATGGGGCTTTTCA